>CM031238.1:859195875-859342569 GCA_018340775.1 Taxus wallichiana var. yunnanensis
TAGGTTGGGCTCCAATAAAGATGTTGGATTTTCAAAAGTAGTCAAAATAGAATTTTATCTAGAGTTCATCGAAATTATTACTTATTGTAGATAATTTTAATGTTCAAGTCAGTCTAGCTAATAGTGGTTTAGTATTTGTTGGATGTATAAATGTATGCATATTTAAGTTGTATGTGTGATTTGTCTATTAGCAAATGATAAGTTGCAATTACAAAAATTTTGTGTGTTTCAGATATGTACACAATAGGTTTATCTAAAAAAGTCTTGATGTATTTAAATAAATGTTGTTATTATGTTTATTTATTTATATGTTTGGAGTTTAGAATATATTTCATATTAGTTTATGGTATATAAAAAGTTTTTTTCGTTTTGTTATAATTTCTATAAATTTATGTTTATATGGATATTTGTCAAAGACTTTATGTTTAGGTTTATTGAGATAGTATTGAAATCTTAGAAAATGATTTAGCACATATTTCATGAAAGAGTGTTTGGATTCAAAAAGGAATGTTTACTAAACCAAAAATATGTGTGGTTTGTGTATGTTCATGCTTTTTTGCCTTGAAGTGACATATCAGTGCAATGAGTGAAGATGGAAAAATGGCATGGTCAGAAACATCTCATAGGTCTTATATTTCAAAAGTATCTTACATGTGAGATTTCATTCATTTTCTAGGATTAGAGAATCCTTTCTTAAAGCGAGATAAATAGTCTAAAAATTTACACATGTGGGAGTTTCAAACGTATCATAAATATCGCAGAATAGCGGTTTTTTAAAACTATTGGCCTGCGTCAACCAACAATTATGTAATCTCCCTTAAGATTATTTCATATCTAGTGACATCAAAAGTCACCAAACTACATAAAGTGGTGGTTTCACTCTGCTAACATGTTGTGCATGCAAAATAATTGCCCAAAAATTGAGAATTGTTAATTTTGAGTGTTTATAAAATGCTTGTGAAGGTGAAAAACACTAAGGATTATAAGAAGTGTCATAAAATGTGTAGTAAAGCATCAATTGAAGAGAGAAAGTAATCACGCATGGACATATGTAAGTTCAAGGAGAAGGATTCAATTAGAAATGCATGTAGTTATGGCCAAGTCCAAACCTTCCGCATAAAATGTGTGAATTCCACTTCGAGGATTATCGTGCATCTAGTTTTTCACTTCTTAAAAATCCCAAAACTTGACTAATATGTTCTTTGTGTAAAATATGCATTTTGTCTAAAGTCTTCAAGGATGAATGTGTTTTTGGTCCCCCAAAAATGAGTGGTGTTTAAAGGTGAAACATACAGTGGCAGATGTTTCAAATTCTTTTTGTAATTGTAAAATTCGCCAAGGCTGGAGTTTGGAGATAGAAAAACAAGTGTGGCGATTTTCAGCTTATTTTGTAGTCAGAAGATCCATTAATGGAATTTGGAGACATTTAAAAAACAATCGAAACATTTCCAACTTTTCACAGCGTCTATAAAACCTAGATACACTTCTTCGAGGTGAAAACATAAAGGTGGTGGAGATTTTAATTTCTTTCATATTTGTAGAAAACCGAGGTAGAAAATAAGGTGATAGTGTTTCAAATTTCTTTTGTAGTTGTAAAATTTGATAGAATTTAGAGAGCGAAATGGTAGGTGGTTGAGTTTCAAAATTGTTTTTACATTTCTAAAACTTATGGAAGACTTTTGCAGCAGTAAAGAAAGTGGCGAGTTTTCAACTACTTTTACTACTGCAATACCCATCAACAAAATTTGGAGTGTCAAGAATAGGTGGTGGATTTTCTAACTAATTTTGTAATTATAAAAACACGCTCATCGTTTGTAATTGATTTTGTAGTTGTATAACTAAATAACTAACTTTGGAGTTGTGTTACTTTTGTAGTCAGTAATAACCTGCCAATGGAATTTCGAAGTGTGGGAAAGAAAATGGTATATTTTTCAATTGATTTTTAGTTACAAAACGTATTACTAGACTTTGAGGTGGAAAAGAAACTCGCCCATAGATAATTTTATAAATGTTTAAACAAGAATGGAAATGTGACCCACAGAGTTTGGATTAAAAAGTATAAATAATATTTGTTGGTGATCATGAGAAGATCGAATTTTACTTAGAAAGACTTGGTCAACATTATCCCTACCTTATTGATGCAGGAGCATATAGGTTCATAAGTGATCCTCCATCACCTAAAAACACTTATAATAATTTACAATGTCGCGTCACTCCCCGAAAAATCCACATAAAACCCCATTTCCTTAGTCATTTTATGGAAGCCACATAAGCTTTTCAAAATCCATGCAAGCTTACCCAAGCTACACAAACTAATAATTTCATACAATCTTACCCAAGATGCACAAACACTAAGAATGCCATAGAATCTTTTGTTTGAAGTCACACAATGCTAGGGATTTCATGCAAAATTGTTTTGATGTTCTTGATACACTACAATATCCACTAAACACTAAGAATATGATAGAATATTACTAAATCTTGGGAACCAATCTCATGAGATTCAATGATGAGATCCATGTCAATAGGATTTCCCATCAACATCGAGATGGTTAATAGAGGATGCATTTGGTTCTTTGCTTTAGTTAGGGACCAATGAATGATTTAGTTAAGATCGATCTAATTGATGGTAATTTCTTGGAGAAATCGGTGGATTTAAGAGATAAGTAATATTTTGTAGGGAACCTTTTCTTGTTGAAGATGTCATGTTCTCCTACCAGCTAAAAAAACTTCTATATGTGAGGAGTTGTAAACTTGTAAGCACATTGGATAATATATTAATCAAAGACATTGAGATTCATACCTTTGAGAGAAGGGTAAAATAGTTCACAAATCGAGCAATTATCATATAGAGTGTGAGCCAAGTGTGGTTCTATAGAATCTTTGCAAAGTCTACAATCTTATAATAGTTCTAGGATTGGAATCCTTTTTTGCATAGTCTTGACATAAGACTACAATGGTGGAGTGTTGCGATATTGATCCCAATTATGTAATATTTCCTTACATTATATAGAGAAAATTTAGTGTTTTCTTGTCACTTTTTGTTCCTAATATCTTGTTCTAAAGTAAGATATAACTCCTAAAAATGGTTGTGTGGTGTAAGGTGTCCCTTCACTGGGAACCCTAATAGTGAATACACTAGTTTAGTATCATAGAAAGGATTTGGAAGTCCTATTGAAGACATTGGTATATGCATCAATTTAGGTTATGTGAGTTAAGGGTATGGGTAGAAATTAGTTTCATCGATATTTAGCATTTGCTTTGCTTAGTAGAGGGCGTGATGTCACGAAATCTTATTGTTGAGAGATTGTGAGGGTAAGATGGGGAATCACGAGTAAATAGAGCACTAAGAATCAGGCACATGGCTAATGTGATTAGAGGAATGTTAAGTATGTTTATAGGCCATGGAAATGTAAAGGAGTTATTGTGGATGAAGATAGAATTGAGAATAAATTAAAAATTATAGAACCTAAAAATCAAGAAGCTATAATAGAGCATGCGCAGAAAAGAAAGATGATCATTCTTACACGCAATGATTAGTGTTATAAGAAAACCACAAAAATATGTTTCATACTATTCTATAAACTCATATCTATAAAATATTATAGAATAGACCATAAAAAAGGATAAATACTTGAAATATGAAGGTATTAAAGATAACAAGAAGTTGAGATTTGTGGAGTACCAAGTTGAGGGACATGAATCCTTGTGGTGGGATCATGCGCAAAATAAAATAACTTAAAGAGTTAAAGACAAGATTAAGAGGTGGGATTGAATGGTGGAAAAGTTGAAGGCTAACTTCATGTTTGTAGATTACCAGCCTCGATTATTCAAGAAATAACAAAATTTTCATTAGAAAAACTAAGTGTGAAGAAGTACACCAAGGAGTTATGTCATATCAAAATCGAGTTGGCCATGTGGAGGATGACATAGAATATATCTCAAGGTATCTCAATGAATTAATAATTTCTATTCAAGATGAATTGGATATGGTTAGGATTAGATATGTGGAGGAAGCCTTTTATTTTGTACTAAATGCATAACAAAAGTTTGTCTTGAAGGTACTACAACAACTCGTGAGGAAAATTAAAATTCTGTATATAGGTGGAAATTTACATGGTGATGTAGACATTTATGTGTATGAAGAAGAGACCAACACCTTGCATGAGCATATTCATGTGAAAATAGGTGAAAGTATACATACATCTAGAGGAAGAGGAAGAAGATTTAGTGGAACCTATTTCGATTATGGAGATATTAGGTGTGATGCATTCTAGTGTCCACAAGCTACAAAAATAGTGACAATAGAAGGAATGATGCTATAAATCAAGTTTCGCAACATGTGGATATAGAAATTCTACATCAATGAATAGCACAAAAGAACTAGAATGTGAAGAAGTGGTCATGAATAAAATATGTTTTTAAAACCCATGAAGGAAAATAATGTTTTTTCATAGAGAAAGAATATTTGTAGAAACATTTTCATATCGGAGGAAAGTTTTGTAAAGACATTTTTTATAATCAGTAATAATGATAATATAGTCTAACATGACATGGCTGATAAGATTGGTATGGAGATAATTATGCACTAGAATCCATACAAGTTGTTGTGGATGTTGAAGAGGAATCAATTACTTGTGAATGAGAAATGTAGAGTATGTATCAAAATTTCCACATATGAATATGTATTATGCAATGTAATACCCATGAGTGTATGTGATATGAAGGAAATTTACATTTCAAATGTTCCTTAAACTTCCCAAAATTGATTGCTTACAAAAGATCTCGTTGTGATATTTTTATGCCTTTTGAACGAAGGAAAATGGAGTCTCTACATAGGAAGATATTGTCCTTTGAAGTTCAAGTCCAATTAGAAAAATTGAGTGAAGGTTGCACGACATTGATGTGGCATGATGTGAGCATGACAAGTGGTAAAATACGGGTGCAACAAGTTACATAATGTGAAAGTGACAAATGACAAAGGTTTTCCAAGTAAAATGATGGGTTTAGCCTATGGTATTTAATGGTCAAGGTGGGTCCCTAAATAACTAGCCGCCAAACGCAAACCGTCCGCTCTTTTTCAATTCCGTTAGTTGCAATGAACTCTTGGTATATTTGGGGACACATAGAAAGTTAATCGTGATGTGCGTGCTCATTGGAAGATAACTTTTGGAAGCAGTTTCTTAGCCTCCGAGCCCATTTTGAACGTTTTGTAACTAGTGAGAAAAAGTAAAAATAGAAAAGTCATAGGACCTCGTAGGGTTACAAAATCACCCCAGGGAAAATTTTAACACACGTAAATAACGCTTAAAAACTATGATGAAACTTGTTGTGTGTATTAGAACTTTTGGCAAAATGATGTTTTCTCTCTCTTCCTTTCTCCTTCTCTCTCTTGGGTTTATAAAATGAAGAAAAATAAAATGCAATGATTACATGTTTCTAGATTTTTTTTTATTTCGATTGCATATTGTAATTATTGTCAGATGTAAATGGGAACTGAAAAATGATAATTATGATTGTTTTAGGGTGGATGCCATGCCAGTGATTTATCGCTGATATCATGCTCACGTGGGTTTTGCAGGATGGAAGTTCGACGACGAAAAAGGGTGATGTGTGATTTAATTATTATTATTGTAATTTTTATAGGTCATCAGAAATGAATAACCTGCTCAATGCGAGTTTCTTGTTACCGAAAAGTTATAAATGAAATTTGTTAATATGCATGATATGCTAGTTTTAGGGATACTTAGGAAATGTCCATCTAATCACCAATTCAATTTGTTTCTTAGTTGTGCATGGAAAAAGGGTTTGATTTATACATAGTAAATTGAAAAAATGAAGTTAATATCTTCAGTAAGTACTTTCTCAAAGATTCAATAAATGATTAAATTAATTATCAAGTTATCTTCTTACCTTACAAACATAATAAAAAGTTTTAATGGGAACACTCAACATTAATAAATTATTAGTGCATAATCTTGCTCGCATGTGTGATTCTTTTCTTATCATATAAGAAATTAAATCACCGAACGACCTTAAGCTTGCGCTCAATGAGACATCCAGTATGCGGTTTCCTTCCGATTTTGTTAATTGCGAGAAGAATGTACTCTCTTCAGTCGACACCAGGATGAGTGGTGAAGACCGCCTGAACTCACCTCATGAATCCTTGTTAGAAGGAATGACTAAGCAAGCTGTAACCTTGCCTTCCGTGGAGTAGGTAGAGATATTACTCCATTGTATCCTATTGGATTTCTATTATCATTATTACCATTTTTGGATCAAGATGCCAAGTGTTGTTAGGGGAGACGTTGGTGATTGATATAAAAGTAGATCAAGATGGACGTGAAAATATCTACACATTAGTGAAAGAAATACGAAAGTAAACTCTCAATCCCTTAAAGGACACTGGTAGGTGTAGAGGTTGAGAGTATTTCATAGGTATTTTTTAGTTTTGGGAAATGAATTCTTAAACACTATAAATGGGGATTGTTTTTTGTTCATTCCATGGCTCATGTAGAAAATAACGGAAGGTGAATCTTCAAAAAAAATAATATCCCATGAAAGGTGTGATAAATGAATCCGAGTCACCATTTAGTGGCATGAATGTATACAACCGAGCGATGGCTCGATAACATGTTTACATAACCCTCTTTGGTAGCCTAAACCATGTTATCATGTAGCATGAGGTTTATTTTTCACAATGTATTGAATTTATTTTTTACATATTCTATTTTAAAATTTTATATTTTTGTCACATCTAAAGACTTCAAAATCACCCATACGATGGCTCCTAGTGCAAATGAGAAAAGAGATCAAGGAAAAATAAATTTGACATGGACATTTCAAAATATTTTAGTCAACCCATGGAAATAGTAGCGTGATGTTGAGTGGGAACATCCATGAGGGTACCACATGTCAACATGATGTCATCACTAGATGGTAAAAATTTTAATTACCAAATGGGAACATATATATGCAAATATACGACAACTTGGAAAAAACTGCATTCACCGCCATCTTGAAACCCTCCTTTCCTAGATTCACCAACAATGTGAATACCTTTTCGGAACATTCGCCACCCATCCTATAATAATTTTTTTGGAGGGGGGTCTTAAAATGA
The DNA here is from genome assembly GCA_018340775.1 of Taxus wallichiana var. yunnanensis. NCBI lineage: Eukaryota > Viridiplantae > Streptophyta > Pinopsida > Cupressales > Taxaceae > Taxus > Taxus wallichiana. The sequence continues at coordinate 859,202,996 of CM031238.1, forward strand.
ACCCTGTTACTAACAAGTATAAATTTATATTTCCATGCATGGATGATTTCGTATAATGTATAAGTGGAGAAAATTTCTTCATCAAGATTTAATTGAAGAGTGGGTATCACCATATCAAAATCAAGGAAGGAGATGAGTATAAGACTACTTTCAAAATGAAAGATGGAGTATGAGTGGTTATTCATGCCATTTTGTTAACCAATGTACCAAAACATTTGTGTGTTTGATGAATGAAATGTGAAGTCTTTTTAAGGTAGGTTTGTCATTGTTTATCTAGATGGAATTCTAATTTTCAAAAATCACTAGATGATCACTTAGTACAATTGTGGAGAGTGTTAGAGATCTTTCAAGGAGAGAAACTACTAGTGAATATAAAGAAATATAGTTTCATGATGAAGGAGTTAGTATACTTGGGATTCATGATATATTGAGGAGTTTTGAAGATGGGTCCTTTAAAGGTGTGAGCTATAGTGGATTGGTCATCACCTAGGATTTTCATAGAGGCCCAAATCTTCCATGGACTTCCCGAGCTTCTAAAGGAATTCCATTAGAGGATTCAATGATATTCATGCAATGATAAAAAAGGTGATGTGAAATGATAACAAGGAGTTTTAGTGGACCCCAAATGTAGAGAAAGAATTCTAAAAGGCTGAAAGAGAGGGCCACAAAGCAACCATTATTGGCCTTTCTTGATTTCAACAAATTATTTTGTGTTGATTGCAATATTAATGGAGTAGTATTTAGAGATGTGATGAGTCAAAATGGATGACCCATAACTTACTTCAATAACAAATTATTTGAATCAAGGATATGATATTCAATTTATGACTAGGATTTTTATGCCATTGCTGCAAAGCCTTGAAAAATGAGGAAATGGTTTTTTTCCAAAGATTTCGTGTGTTACACAAACCAACAAACACTATGATTCCTCAATATCCAGGGGGAAATTGTACCATAGTCACATGAAATAGTTTGAATTATTGTAGAGTTACCATTTGTCTTTAAGCATAGAAGTGGGAAATCAAATGAAGTTACATATGTGTTGAGTACGAGATGTTTCTTATATACTAATATGTAAGTGAATGTATTAGGGTTTGAAGCAATGAAAGATGTCTACAGCGAGACGATGGAAATTTTGTGGAAGCATGGAAGCTATGTGAAAACCAATGAGCGTGGCCTACATATTATGGTTAGATTAATTCCTATAGGAAGGATTGTTGTTTATGTTTGTGTGTATTGAAAGGATCAATGAGAGAAATCTTGATCTGGGAGAAGCACTATGGAGGAATGTTAGGTCTTAAAGTAGATAAGACCTTAACATAATTGAGAGGAAGGTGTTTTTGATCAGTGGATGGACGCACATGTATGTAAATATGCAAAGTATGTTAGTTGGAAAAAGGGAAGAGTTGGAATGCGTGGTTATACCAACCATTGTCAATACCTAAGAAACCTTGAAAGCATTGAGCATGGATTTTGTTTTTGTATTTCCCAAAAATAAAAAGTTCATGATTTTATCTTTGTTACAATATATAAATTATTAAAAATGGCTCATTTTATTGCTTGGGAAGAAAAGTGATGCTACACATAATGCTAACTTGTTTTTCAAAGAAAGTATGATACTACATTAGTTGTCATGCATAACTATATCTAATAGAGATACCAAAATTATGGGTGACTTTTTGTGCACAAGTGGAAGAAACTAAGCAAAAGATTGAAAGTTATTTTTATGTATCCCTTGTAGATGGACACAAAATGGAAGTTATGAACAAGATTCATGATAGTTTTTGATATGTTTAGTAGGAGAGAGAATGAAGGAACACAATATTTAGTTCTCAGACAAGAGGATTTCAAATACAACATCATTTTCAATGGAAACAATAAAAAGTCACCTTTCAATATTATATATGGAAAAATTACATGAGGAATCGTGGAACTAAAGGAGTTACCATGAGAAGAAAGGAAAAGTGAGAAAGTAGAATACTCTACATAGTACATGAACAAGTGCATAAATAATTGGAGTAGAGAAATTCTCAATACAAGGAGCATTCCAATTTATAAAGGGGGCACTTGGAGTTTGAGGTTGCATAGATTAGTTCTTGGACACATACATAAAATAAAATTCCATAGGGAATGTATGATTAAATCAAGTGAAATATTATTGGACTATACAAATTCCTTAGGAAATTCACAGATAACATGTATGAGTTGGAGCTCGCTAAAAGGGATAAAAATTTCACCTATATTTAACATAGTGGAATCATATCCATATTTTGGGGTTAGACAAGTAGAAGAAAAGACAATATAGAAATAAAATTGAGGCACCAACTATCATAACAAATGTGCACTAAAATTGAATGTATTGTGGAGGGGCGTGTTGTAAACACAATGCGTATAAAGGAGTATAAAGAATATTTGGTAAAATGGATAGCCAAAGGATTTGATATTTCTTGGTTTATTGCAACAAATATTTTTAGAATTGGCCACTCCATTTCATACCTACTTGAGCAAGAGCTCAAATTTCTTCTCACCAAGGTGTTTGATGCGGGAACATTTATGTTCACAAATAATCTCGTGGCATATAAAAACACTTAGAGTTAGAAACAATATATGCACAATGTCATGTCACTCCTAAACAATATGTGTGAAACCCCATTATCTTAATCAATTTTATAATTCATTGAAGTTCATTCAAGTTGTGAAAAACTTAAAATATCGTGAAACACCAAAGTTGTGTAAGAATGTGAATTCACACAAGCTTGTTTGAAGCCAACACTAGGGATGCAACACAAAGCTAGCTCAATGTTGATATACACTATGCAATTAACCAAACACTAAGAATATCATGAAAAACCACATTCTCGCAAGGCCACTCCCATGAGCTTTGATGATAAGATTCATATTAGACATGATCACCCTTTAACATCAACAAAGTTAGCAGAGGATACACATGATTCTTGATCCATCTATTTTGGTCAGGGATCAAAAGAATGATTCAACTAATTTTAATCCAATGGATGGGAATTTATAAGACACATTGAGGACTTCAAAATTCAACTTGAGGAATATACTACAACGAACCTTGTCTTGTTGAAGCTATTATGCTATCCAAATTGAGCTATGGAAATTCTAAATATATGACAAGCCAAAATTTTTAGAAGATCAAATAATATCTTAATCAAAGGGATTGAGATCCTCACAATTGAGAGAGGGATCAAATTCCAAGTTGATAAATTGGGAAAATTCCCTTAAGTTTGTGAGTTGAGCATGGTTTTGTAGAAGCTTCACATGGTCTGGCACAAGATTAGAATAGGTCTAGGATTGCAATCCTCAAAATGATTCTCAGAGAGTTTTAAATGAAGACCATAATTAGAGTATTGCGACATCGATCCAAATTCTAAAATTTTCCTTAAGTTTAATAGAGAAACTTTGTAGTTTTCTTGTCAAATTGATGTTCCTAAGACCTTGTTTCGGTGAGATCTAACTCGAAAAGTGGTTTTGTGGTGTAAGGCATTCTTTGATTGGAAACTCTAACCACAACTACATCTCTTTGTTGATAATGCTCGTGACTTCCCATATGTTGGGTTTCATTTATTAGATGTTTAATTCAAATTTTAGTTTCATAGTTGTGTCTCTTTAAGTAGGACGCCGATTTCAATCCCTTAACAATGACACCTTCTTGCTTTTGGAAATGACTTTTTGGCCATGGTTATTGGTTAATTGCTTATATGTATGGTGTCCTTTGTCATTTTTTACTTGTAGAAACTTAGTTTTTAATTGTTAGCTCTAGATGTTGTGTTGATGGAGTTGTTTCTTGTTAATGGCTATGTTTGGTTGCTCCAAATCTACAACATTAGCAATGGGTGAAGGATTTGGATTCTTCTTACATGGAAATGTTTCCATGACATTAGGGTTTGTTATCTTATTATTTCATTTCCAACTGTTGTTGCCCCATTTTAGGGTTAACAATTGTGACCTAGTTTAAGTTTGTTGGTTGTCACTTGCTTGGTTTAACTCGACTCCCAAGGAAGTTATGAGGGTTGGTTCAGATCGCATATCGAGGTTTCATTCCAACCAACCGGCTAGTTTCCGTGTGAGGTTTATTTGAGTTGTATATTTTTGCAAGCATGGATTTTAGGTCATGCGATACTAAGCGAATGCCTTTTTTTATAACCATTGATATTCTTTAGTTAATATGTTGATTTCTAATAAAAAAATCTATAATAGTTCTAAGCAAACTTCTAGTAATTCCTTCCTATGGTTTGGAAAGACAACTTGGAAGTGTAGGTCTACAATCCGTGACACGTAAAACTTATTGTTCATATAATTTAGGATCCTTGTTTTAGTCAATTAATAGTAAAAATATCACTTGAATATATGATTTTTCTAATAAACTTTAATGAGATATTAAAATAAAAACAATTTATGTATAAAAAAATTAACTTTTATATAAAATTTAATTATATTAAATCTATCATTTGCAATCATTTAAGATATTAAAATTGATTAAAAATCCTATACTGATGTTATCCAAAAGTTATTTTCCTCCTTTATTTAGTGAAAGATAATTTAGAAAAGCATAAAAATATAATTATTTTGTAGAATGAAAAATAAGAAAATATATAAATAAAAATAAGAACTCCACTTTTGAAAATTCCTTACCATTGTTGTATGGATTAAGTTGTGATATAAAGGAAGAAGAATTTTCAAAATATACCATAACAAAAATACTATCCTATCTTTGAAAAGAGAAGGCGATCATCATGAGCATAATACCTCAATTAAAGCTGTAATTGTCGTTCACAATTAATGATAAAGTTTCGCAAAATTTTAAGAATTAAAAAGAACCTTTGAAAGTTTTGAACCTTACGAGGATCTAATTATTAAATTATAGATTTATATTATCGGTGCCATAATTAGATTGTGGTCCTTATGATTAGACTCCAATAATGATTTTGTATTTTTATAAAGTAGTCGAAATACATTTTATGTAGAGAATTTTAATATTCAATTAAGTCTAAATAGTAGTTTAATATTTGTTGGATGTATAAATGTATGCATATTTAAGGCCTGTGTTTTGCCTAATCAAATGATGAATTACACTTCCGAAATGTTGTGTTTTGAGATATGTACAAAATAGGTTTATCTAAAAGGCCTTGTATGTATTTAAATAAATGTTATTGGCATGTTTAAATTGATATATAATGTGATCAAGCAATTGAAATTGATATGATATATTGTACACAACATTATATGTTTGGGTTGAGAATAGATTTTACATTGGGTATATTAAAGTTTCCTTTCGCTATATTTTCTAACAATTTTGTATTTATATGGAGGTTTGGTAGATATTTTATATTTAGGTGCGGTGAGATATTATTGAACTCTTTAGAACGTGATTTTGTGCATGTTTCACAAAGGAGTGTTTGAGTACATAGGTAATCTTGCACCAACCAAAAAGAGCGTGGTTGCACGTGTTCATGTTTTTCACCTTAGTGATATTGTTGTGTGTGATGAAGATGCACTTGCGAATCTGTCAAGAAACATCTTAGAGGTCTTATATTTCAAAAGTTTTTACACATGAGATTTCATTCATCTTCCAAAAGATTAGAGCAATCCTTTCTTTGGAAGATAAAGTGTAATGATTTACACATGTACTAGGTTGAAACATCCTTTAAATATGTAGGAGGTAGTTCCAAAACTATTAGCCTTTGTTAACCAACAATTATGTAACCTCTCTTAAGGTTATGTCATCATCACAACTTTATCATAGTCACCTAACTACATAAAGTGGTGGTTTCACCTGCATGATATTTTGCATGTAAAATAACTACCTAAAATTTGAGAATTTTCAATTTTGAATGTTTCCAAAAGGCTTGTGAATGTAAAAAACACTAAGGATTGTAAAAGAATGTCACAAAGAATAGAAATGATCAATTGGAAGAACAAGCATGAAAGGACGTGCAAGTTCAGGAGAGAAGGTTTCATTAGGAACTCACAAGGGTTATGGCCAAGTCCAAAATATGGCATAAAATGTTTGAATTCCATTTGAGTGATTATTGTATCCCAATTTTGCGCTTTCACAGTAAAAATCCCAAAAAATTGGCCCAACATGTTTGTTATAGAAATTGTGATAAACCTAAGATATTTCTAAAATCGTGATAAGCCTAAGATACATCTAGCTTCATGAGCATCCTTTGGTATTGATCAATATTTAATAGCCTTTATCTTTGTAGGATCCGGTGAAGTAACTTTTTTGAATTAATGTGTCCTAGATATGATACTTCTTGTTTAAAGAATTCACATTTGCTTAACTTTGCATATAGTTGGTTTTTCTTTAATGTTTATAATACCAATATGAGATGTTGTTTGTGATCTTTCTAATTAAGTAAAATATAGAATTTATAGATGCCTAAATCTAATTACAATGTAGCAGTAAATGAATAAACAATTGAGTACAAAATAGATCCAAGCAATTAAGATTAAAAACCCTAAGTGCAAAGGGGAGATAAAATGACTTAGTTGTTTTGCAATTAAATCTGGATTGTGCCAAAGTGACAAATCGATGAAAAAGAGGTATAAGTGTCTGACAAAGAGCCTAGAAATTGTGTGACCACACGAATCTGTTGAGCAGGGCACTCGGGATGGGTTAGGGGCACTTTGTGGGAAGCTCGCATACTAGTTCTCGTGTGCCTATACGCCCAAAACCTCCTTTGGAGGGTCGCGATATATACCTTGTCCATTGCTTCTTGGTCACTAATAACATGTAATAAAGAATTCACTGAAAAATCCTCAAAAGTGCATCAAATCCCAAAATAAAATAATGCAAATGAGGGGTCAGATTATCCTCAACTGTCAAAAAATTGATCTTACGACTGAGCGTTGCACTACATTTCAAACCCAATGTAGTTCTAGGTGTGTGTGTGTGTGTGTGTGTGGAATCATGCCCTAGGTGGCTCTTGTGTGTGTCACACTTGATAACAAGTAATAGCTAGATGTAGAAGATGTAAGTAGATGTGTGCATGGAATATAATGAACTTCCCTCCTATGAAGTGTATGCAGAAGAATGTAGTCCCTTGCCCTTGAATGGATTCTAGAATGGATGCTTGAATTCTCTAAAATAGCCTTTGGATGCAACCTTAGGTGGTGATAGCTAATGCTTAGTGTTTGGTCCTTTATTATGGTCACATAAATTTATATTTATATGATTCCCTTGCTTGAATTTCGTAATTAACCCAAAAAGGCCGACTACCAAAAAGATAAGATGCCCAAATCGATGGAAAGGACACAAAATATGTGAGCAAAGTACAAAGAGGTCGGGGGCACCTAGAGGGGACGTGGCGCCTAGCACTAGCACCTAAGCTGGGTGCTTTGGTGTCCAAAATTAGAGAAAATAAAAGGTTCGAAGGTCAATTTGGGAAAGAAGGTGTGTAAGACCAAAAAGAGGAAACATAATGAAAGAAAATGTGGCCAAAGACATGGGTTAATTAGTAATTTTATTATTTAGGAATCATATGAATAGTAATATGTGATTAGGACTAGATAGATACCCAAAGTGCGTGATTTTGTGTCTATATTTTCCTCCACTTTACATTGTTGAGAAAATATTGATAACATAAATTAGATATAAGATGCATACTTGATAACCATGTAGGTGATGGCAAAAAGCATGTCGAGAGATGAGAAAAAGCGTGGAGTGATAAAAATGTGAAGCGTGGAAACTAAAGAAGAGGAAGTGCAAAAAGTGATGATGATGATTGTCCTAGGGCGAAAGCATATGTGTCGATGTTGTGATTGTACCTATTGTTGATGTTGATAGTTGGTGTGTTGATTGCAACTGATGTGTGTTGATGTGATGATGTGAATACTTTGCTTTCCCATAAGGACAGGACTGCTAAAAGAGAAGAATGAACAAGTAGTCAAATACACATGTATATGATCAAAATGTGTAAAAATTATGTATACAAGTATGCACAAGAAAATGAAAAAGGAACATGTGCACCTGATCTATGATGATGAAAATTTTTAGAAAGAATCCTATAGATGATGTTGAAGAGTGATTTTTCCGGCGATCTCACGCGATTTACATTGACCGCAAGTTTTTGGGAGACCTCACGCCAAGAACGAAAGTGTAGAGAAAATTTTGGTGTCATCCTTCAACCTTTAACTTCTTCCTGAAATGTAGAAAATTACTGCATATGTTGCGTAAAAATCCAATCTGGTTCGAATAGTTCCGATCCAATGTGAAAGTAAAAACCTTTTTTGTAGTGCATGCATGCTTTGAGTACTAAGGATGTGTGCCCTGTAAAAGCCGTTGTATGAAGTTTCGTAGGTGTGTTGAAGTGGAAAATGTTGTATAATTTCCCCTTGGTCATATGCATCCGGGGAAGGGTTAGGGCACCTAGGAAATACTATCCGAGGTTTGGGTGCTAATGTCTATGTTGTGCTAAGGACCCAAGTCGATAATGAGCTTGATGACTGTGTTGTACCGGTATTGTGTTGTATTAAAGTTGTGTATGTGAAATGTTGTACGAGGTGACTGATTCATCTAAATGATGCCCCCCCTCATTTGGGGTGCATGTGATGTCGTGAGAGTAATATGTGGCCCAAAGGAGGATGAATCGTTGTGTTTGAAATTGATGCCCCTACAGGAGGGAGTGTACTTGGTAGAAACCAAGGCACATGCAAACAAAGTGGATAGGAAACAAGTGTTAGTGAGAAAAGAAAAACACACATGTAAGAAGATAAGATGTACACTAACAAACAAAAGAAAATTTGTAAGCTAATACACGAGAAGAAAATGTAGACCGTGAAATATAGGTTGAAAACATGAAAAATTACTCATGATATTGCAAGACAATCGATGCCAAGATGGCCGAAAGTAAACAATGTGCACACAATACAAAGGGAAAAGCCCACAAACAATGGCATATAATGGAAGAAAAGAGTAAACAATGTCAAACAATGTAACAGACAACCATGGAAGTAAATATAAATACATAGAAAATGATGCACATGAAGCACCCGTTAGCATGTTAGAAAGATAGAAAGTATGTCAAAGCATGTATAATCCAATATAGTAGTGTGTTATGAAAAATGAAACAATAACACTTGTAGTTTGTATGAAAGTGGATGCCCCAAGATCCAGCGTGGGATTGGTAATGATCTGCGCCAACATCCATGCTTTGTGTGTAAGGATCAGTATGTAAAGCTTGTGATCACAACTCAAAGGTAAGTGAACATGCATGTGTATATGATAAAGATAATGACATATAAGATATCTATCTAACGTGTGTAATAAAGTGTACATGTAAAATCATAATAAAGAAAGAGTAAATGTGACCAAGATATGAAAACATATTGTGAATAAGATGGAATTGAATGTAGAGTCAATGATAGGAGCCACGTGCCCCCAGAGTGGATGTGAATGAGTATGCATGTGATGAGGTTCATTTATACATGCCCCTCAATAGTCTAGAATGAACCGTAGAACAAGAGTGCGTCATTAGGAAATAGTCTAAATGTGTGCGCTAGAAATATGCGATCAATAGAGCATATAATGTGGAGAATGTGTGAATGGGTATGGTGAGGTTCATTTTATATTTCAACCCTCAAGATCAGTATGAACCGTGGAACTAGAGTGTGTCATAGGGTAATGAATGCAATGCATAGAAGTAGGTGCGATAAATATATGTCGTGGATGAGTAGAGTAGATGTTGTTGTAGACACCTAAAATTAGCATCATTAATCCCTGTGTTCATGTCCACTAACACCCCTCAACATTATCACATCACTATCATATTATCTATTGAACACTTATCCTAAGTATTATTTATCCCACATCATATTTACTCCTGTAAATATCATTCTACAGCTGAAAAATCCTATTTTACTCCTCTTAAAACCACCTAAACTACTTAGAAACCAAAATCAAATAAAGAAAAAACAAAATAAGAAACTTTTTAACCATTTCATAACCCCTTACCCATATAACCTCTTTCCAACGCCCATCCTTCATCAAAACAACCAAAAACCTTGATTTGGGAAGTAGTTTCAACCTTTTCCTTGTAAAACATGGATTGTTACCGATCCTAACCAATTACCGGTGATTCTCCCGGTGTCGATGACGACCATATATAAATGAGTTTCAGGCCTCCATTCAAGGTTATCTATGACATAGCTTGAGGTTTCTTAAGTCCAGTCCAGGTTGCTCGCTCTTTGAGACCTCACATTGCATTTTCTTTGTACCATAGCCCTATCACAGAGTCAAATATCATCATAGAAACATTCAAGACACCAATATATTTTCTTCAAAATTTTGGAGGTCATTTCAATGTCCAAGAATCAACTCAACAATCTTATTACATCTACTATCTCCCTCTCTCGGGTAATACCATCTTACTGTATTCATTTATAAACTTATACAAGGTAAGTGCCTTTCCTTTTACATTAATATTATCTCGTTTACTCATCATTTACAATATTTCATTGACATTTCACGTTTATTATCATTTGCACATTTCCACTGATGGTGCGGTGATTCCCTAATCGTCGTCAATCAGCCTCAATCATAGATGATCCATATTTATTAGATCATTTCACCCTAAGCTCACCCTTGTGACATCCAATTCTCAACATTAATTACCAATTTTCATGTGCAAGTGTCTGTCTAGTCATATAAAGCTCCTTTGAGCCATATTTAGCACACTATCAGTTATCTCAATCAAACCTATCATCCTACTCACCTTTTTGAGTGTAAATCTATCTACATCCTTGCTCCTCTAATCCATTATGTGATCCTTAAACTCCCTTTCGATCAAGTATCACCATCAAACCATCATATAGTCATGGACCATGTCAGTCCCCTTGCCTTTGCATTTTTGGATATATCATATGTTTTATCATTTTATCTCATCATTATCAGATTGATTTCTTGAACACGGATTGACATCCTTGCAAGAAATTCCATTGAATTTTAGGGACTAGCCTTTCTAAGAAATCCACCATATATATATCTAATCCTAACTTTTACTCGTGCATTTGTGCATTGCATGTAGCTTATCTCATTGGAAAGAGGAAGTCATCACGCTTGCGCTTGGATCCATCGACATCATTCATCCATCAACATCAACATCAATCATCATGGGTATCGGTAAATCCCTTCGTCTTCGAGAGTGACCTACCAGGTGGACCTACTTGGGATTTCATCGCTAATAGGAAATCCTTCGTGGTGTTTTAGCCACGTTATAAACTTAGAAAAATTTTGGCCTCATGTACCTTCAGGTATATTGAGGACTCCAGCCTTTAAAAAACCTAAAACTAACCTTAGAATGGACATATCATTAGGTTCCCTCTGAGCCTCTTCCTCCACATATAAATTCTAACCAAGATAATTAAAATTCTTCTTCTTGACTTGTCTATTACATTTGTAGCTCTCTTAGGGATTTGTTGTATCATTATCAATTAACTATCATTTAATATGGATCAACCCTCCACATTAGCATATTATTTTACCCCTTATGCTTCATTTTTACAATCATATTCGATTGCTTCATCTATAACTTTTCATCCCAATCAATTTCAAAACATCCCCTACACAAGATCTAATCCTTATCAATCTCATCAACCTATCACATCCCACTCAACTTCACTTAGCCCTGACATATTCCTAGAGCCATCTAGATCACCTTTTTTTCCCTATGGAACCTCTACCTTTCATCTATCCTACAACCCTACATTAAGTCCATCCAATACATACAAACATCCTCTAAGTCCATATTACTTCTAAACTATCACCCCTCAGCCCATGGTAAGTGTATCCCATCAATCGATCCTTGCCACATCCCCTCCTTCATCACAATATCATCCAAATCTTAACATCTCCCATCTTTCTCATTAATCTATCTCGAATTCAATACCTCTCTCGATACCTCGGACCTCCCAAATCCATACACATATCCATACTTGGCTTAATCAGCCCCCTCTTCCAACAACATATCCAACATCTCTACACATCTCCCCACATCCCTTTATCACAACCTACTTTGCAATCAATACCTTCTTGGGCTACCCTTATCAATCTCCACATCAAACCCATTAACAACATAACCATCCTACTCTCCATCATCATCAATCAAATCAATTGCATTCTCATCCACATCCACATGTTAAATCCCTTATGCCTAGTCCTACTAACAATCCCATGCAATCTTAGTTGTAGATTAAACAATTTGGAAGCCACTTCCATGAGACCCAAACACTTCCTCACTTGTGATTAGGCTTGTAATGAACTCATCCACCCATCAGTACCATATAAGCCCTATCCTTCACAATGAGATTTTTCCGCATTCACAATGTTCCATAGCGAGGAGGATCATCAACAACACATATTGAACTTTTGACATTCATGTTACCTCATCATCCATGATGAAGATATCATGCTTATTAAATTTCCTATGTCATTGAAAGGAATTTCCTTGGATTGGTACAAATCCCTCCCTCAACATTCTTTATTCTCTTTCACACAGCTAGCCCTGTTATTTCTCGAGCACTTCTCTATCAACATTACTCATAAAATCACCATTTCTGACCTCTCTACCATCAAATAATATGAAAATGAATCCATTATCTACTTCGTCGATAGATGGCAAAGCATTATCAATTAATTGACATTCTCACTACCTCAATAAGAATTGATCAAGTTATTTTATTGATTGTGTGTCCATCACATCTTGTCTACCCTCCAGATCCACACATTCCATACTTTTGATGAAGCCTTCACCATGGCCAGAAAATTAGAAATCCAATCCCTTGAAGAAGGCCATCTTAATCCTCAATCTACACATGTCCCATCTGATTCCCCTAGGTCTACTATCTAGTCACCTATCACCTCCTTGCTGACCTTTAGACTTGAATTTGGAAAATGCTCCAAAGGAGGAACCTGTAATCAAAGATACCGACGTCCAACTACATTTTGAACCAATCAAAGGCTTGGGTAGCTCAAACAAATATAGCCCACCTCAATCATGTTTAGAGATCACATCTCCCTCATCCAAATAAGACCCAATCCTACCCTTAGATCCTCACTTACCATCCGATCACGGAACCTCACCCTGAATCAAACACTATACAATCAAATCCCATCACATCGTGGCCTCATCTACATCATCCTTTGTAAGACCCTATCCTTTATCTAAATAAAATATTACAAAATCAAAACATACATCATCAAGCGTCTCAACTTTACCATCCATTATGGGACCCCATCCTTTATCACAATAAATATATCACATCTACAGTTCCACCCTTACCATTAATTTTGGACCCCATCCTTTATCTCAATATCATGTCACATAGTCGTACCCTATCTTATCTATAATTTGTCCCTCCTCATCTATTTTGGGACCTCATTTGTCATCCAATTTTATCAATCCCACATCCTTTCCCATTCTTGGATTACATCCTCTCTATTATTAACCTAACAATGCTCTATGATGCTCTAACAATATATGACATCCCGTATTCACTTAAAGCCAAAAATAATACACGTCATACCAAGCATTCTTGCAAATCAAAATCAAAATCAGTTAATCCAAACGCCCCAAAAGGAACTTACATCAATATCCTTGAGAGGTTATGCAGGATTCTCTTATCACATTATCACCAATCAAAACACCTAATCCACATATCTAGAAGCCTTCCTAGTAGGATAAAAATAAAACATATTCCTACAATAGAGGAACATGTCATAAAACAAAGAGTTGTAAATCACTTAAATCCATAATCAATGACTCTTCCTTATCAAAGATCTTCTCCCAGAAGAAGAACATCCTAAGACACCATCGATATCATCTATACCTCCACCCTCATTAGTGTCCTCGTTGACATCTGGGGACAATGGGTCATCCTCAATATAGTATTAGCAAAATTTTTCCGGACATATCTTCAACACATTTTATTGAAGGTCCCTCAATATCATCAACATCTACACCTCCTCCCTTTTTATTTTTCTTGAAAAGGTGTACATGATAAGGGGTACATTCTCAATCTTGTATTAGCAAACCTTTTTCAGACATCCCTTCGACACCTTCGATTGAAGGTCCCTTAATCTCGTCAACATCTACACCCAGTAAGCGAAAATGTCCTCACCAACATCTGCAGGATAAGGGGATCATCCTTAATTAGATCTCGAAAAATATTTCTCTTACGTCTTCTCATTACCTTCCATTAAAAGTACCTCATCTCAAGTCAGTATGGTTCACCCACCTACGCAAATAAGGAATCATCATTTACGAAGAAAATGCAAAACCAAAGATTCTTTATCCACCCCTTCTCATCAATCCTCCTTTCATATCTTTTTCTATATTTTCAACGGCTACTTTTTCAAAGGTTACTGCGTCCCCCTTTATTTACTATATAATAATCAATAAACATCAAAACTTTCATCATCCTAAGATGAAAGGCATTGTTCCCTTTAGCGCATGTTATCTCAAGCCACATCGTCACACTAGGGGGTCTCCTCTCTGTGAGACTTAAAAAGTATTAGCACACACCTCCCCCTAGTGAATCTTCACCAACCATATCCTCTCAATCTGTCAAAATTTAACTACTATAAAAAGAAGTAAATGTGGAAAGTTTTCCCCTAATTTGGATCAATCCATAGGTCATTACTCACAAGTATGGGTTGGGAGATTATTGTTTAGCCTCCTTGATGGTAAACCTGAAAAGGAACCTCTGAATGCCTTGCACTTTCCACCTTTCTATTGTTAACATTTTGATCATCATGATATTAGTCACATTAAATATCTTCTTTCATCATTGGCCAATTATTTTATCATCATAATGATTTGAAAGTATGTGGTATCTCGTCAATATCCTCAAACACCTTAAATATGAGCACCACGATTGTGTTCATCACATCTTCCATATGGAAAATTTCTCCTTAGCAGGAACCCCACAATCATTACATCCACCTTGTTTATCAACCAAAGACATGTCATAGGGCACACATGTGTAGTTTGTGTACACATCTCTCCCCTTCCTTAAAGTGGTATATTAAGGTTTTCCCAAGCACTTAAATAAAGTCAAAAATATCTATGGATGCATCTTATCAAAAATAATAGACTGATCCCTTAAAGGAAAACTATTCAAAAATCAAAATCATATTATCAAAAAGAAAATTAAATTGATCCCTTGGAGGACATATGCCTGTTAATAATCATAGACCGATCCATTGAAGGATGACTATTCAAAAATAAAAAAGTCAAAATTATAGACCACTCCCTCGAAGGATGGCTACCTATGTAAAAAGGCTTCCCGCATCGATCATCCTTTCAAAATCAAATATAAAAAGAATCCTAGAAAGCTTCCCACATTGATCAGCTTTCCCGTAAAACCAAACTTCCCACATTGATTAATTTGCCTCGAAAATAAAATGTATAGCTAGGAATATCCTATGAAACCATTGAAATGAGAACCTACCCTCCCATATAACCTACATATGTTAACCCTTATCATGTCAAAGGAAGGTATACATTTTCTTGCCATCTATATCATAGATCCTACATGTGACTACTTTTTATTATTCATTTGCTAATGTTTGTTGTAAAGTCCAAGAGTGCAAGTTCCTTCACCATATTTTATTCCCATCACGTATGTATCAAATCCATAATAAAAGCAATCACTTCATGTTTTATTCTTATTCACGATTAGGAAACATTTTTATATACTTTAAAAGTCACCTTGAAATCAACATCTATCGGACATAATATCAACATCTATCAACGAGAATCATGACCACATCCCAAAATTACAGTCTTTACCTTTTTGGCAACATCATTTTGGTCCTTTGACATCATCAAACCATCATCTTGCTATCAAAAAGTCATATGGGTATAGGAAATGAACTATTTGGTTCCCTTATCACTTGATTTCTTAGCCTTGTCCCTTAACTTTTTCAAACC
Source organism: Taxus wallichiana var. yunnanensis (assembly GCA_018340775.1). Taxonomy (NCBI): domain Eukaryota; kingdom Viridiplantae; phylum Streptophyta; class Pinopsida; order Cupressales; family Taxaceae; genus Taxus; species Taxus wallichiana. The sequence continues at coordinate 859,218,955 of CM031238.1, forward strand.
ATCATCTTTTCATCATTAAATTCATATGTTTATAGGACATGAACCCTTTGGTTCCCCTATCACTTGACTTCTTGGCCTCATAATCCCACCTTTGTGGAAACACCAATTTATATTCCTTTGAACTTATCCAATTACCATTTTATCTCCCCTTAGCACTAGTAGGCCATATGTCTATAGGACAAGAGCCCTTTGGCTCCCCTATCACTTGGTTCCCTAGTCTCTTTAAAATAACAATTTTATGTCCCTTGACCTCATCAAATCTGTCCTCTACATTGAAATCCACCCCTATTGTGTCTTATCTAGGGAACCCTCTACCATATCAAAAATTCCACCTTTGTTGCCATATATTTTTGCATCCTATCCTAAACACTAGCTAGACCGTTTTCTTGACCATCTTCATAGCTTTGTGCATATTTGATGTCTTCCTTTGACCCTTTGGTCCCAAAGGATTTGTACATCCATGATTCGGATTCCCTTTGGATTCCCTCCATCCTTATAGTATCCTTCCAACTCACGAGTCCTTAGGCCATCAACAACGCCAACCCTACCAATGTGTTTCAAAGGTTATTACCATGTTTAGCTTATGTTTTCGACATGGTCATTTCAGACTCTAGGTATTTCTCTATGGGGCATCATTTTCATTTCTCATCTCTCATCTTCTCATCTTTCATCTTTCATCCATCTATCTCTTTCAAACTCAAAAACCACTCAATAAAAAGGGGAAAATGTAGACACCTAAAATTAGCACCACCAATCCCGTGTTCGTGTTCGTTAGCTCCCTCAACTTTATGACATCACTATCATATTATCTATTAAACCATTATCCTAAGTCTTATTTCTCCCACATCATATTTACTCCCGTAAATATCATTCTACAACTAAAAATCCTATTTTACTCCTCTTAAAACCACCCAAAACCACTTAGAAACCAAAATCAAATAAAGACAAAACAAAATAAGAAACTTCTCAACCATTTCATAACCCCTTACCCATGTAACCTCTTTCGACTCCCATAATTTGTCAAAACAACCAAAAACCTCAATTTGGGAAGCAGTTTCAACCTTTTCCTGTAAAATATGGATCGTTGTCGATCCTAACCAATCATTGGTGATTCTCTCAGGTCATCGATGACCTTATATAAATGAGTTTTAGGCCTCCATTCAAGGTTACATAGGACACAACTTTAGGTTTCTTGAGTATGGTGTAAGTTACTCACTCTTTGAGACCTCACATTGCATTTTCTTTGTACTATAGCCCTGTTACAGAGTCAAAGATCATCATAGCAACATTCAAGACACCAATATCTCTTCTTCAAGATTTTGGAGGTCATTTCAAACATTTATGAACCAAATCAACAATCTTCTTGCATAAACAATCTCCCTCTCGTGGGTAATATCATCTTCTAGTCTTCATCTCTCAACTTATACAAGGTAAGTGCCTTTGCTTTTGTATTATTATTATCTCATTTAATCATCATTAATAATATTTAATTGAAATTATCATTTTTATTATCGTCATGCACATTTCCACAATAATCTTGGTGATTCCCATAATCGTCGTTGATTGGCCTCAATCATTGTCGATCGATTTTAATTTCGATGATCCTGTCTATTAGATCATTTGGCCCCTAAGCTTTCCCTTCGACATCTAGATCTCAAGATTAATTGCCACTTTTATTATGAAAGTGTATCATCCAGATCATATCAAGCTCCTTTGATCCATCTTTAGCACTTTATCAATTATCTCAATCAAATCTATCATCCTTCTCACCTTTGTGAGTGCACATCTATCTACATCCTTGCTCCTTTGAGCCATTTTATGATCCCTAGACTCCCTTTAGATCAAGTATCACCATCAAACCATCATACAACCATCGGACCATGTCAATCCCTTTGCCTTTGCATTTTTTGTTATATCATTTGTTTCATCATTTTATTTCATCATTATCATATTGATTTATTGAACGTGGATTGACATCCTTGCAAGGAAGTCCATTGACTTCCAGAGACTACCCTTTGTTAGGAAATCTTCCATATATCTATCTAATCCTATCTTTTTGTGAGCATTTATGCATTGCAGGTAGCTTATCCTGTTAGAAAGAGGAAGTTGTGTGCACACTTGGATCTGTCGACATCATTCATCCATCAACATCAACATCAATAATAATGGGTATCGGTAAACCCCTTCATCTTCCGAGGTCAGTTTTTTTGTTATTTCATTTTGTTAAGTTATAGTTAGAAAGAAAAAAATATCTGGTAAAATTATGTAGAGATGAATGTGTGAAATGTATAGTGTGCGATGTGTAGTATGTAACACATAGTGTAGTGTGTAGTATGTATGATGCATGATCGATGTTGCGTAGAAAGAGATGTTATGAATGCACGTTGTGTGAAGTATGTAATGTGTAGTGTGTGAGGTTCATGTGTATAGTATGCCCTCAACAGTCAAGTGTGAACCAAAGCACGAGAGTGCGTCATCGGGAATGACGATGCAAATGTATCAAGATGTGTATGATGAATGTAGAAGACTAGATGTGATGTGCATAAGATGTAAGATAGCTGATAATGCTAGAAGGTTAGAGGGGAATAATTTTGATTCCCCCTAGGCATGTACTAATGAGTTTAGTATCGATGAATAATGTTTGAAATAGATAGATAGGTGATATATGAAGATGATGGACAATATATGGTGTATAGTTGATTGAGTAATGTGATAAGTGATGAAATATTGTATTGTATGCGTGAATAGTGATATATGGTAATATATGTATAAGTGAGTATGTAATAGATAGATATGTCAATGAATAATGTGATGTGAAGATGAAACATGGATCTTATTGTCACCTATCCTTGACAAGTAATGTAAGAACCGTAAGAACACGAGTGCATCATCGGGAAATGGCGATACCGGGGTGTATCAAGATATGGATGATATATGTGAGATACTAGATGTAATATAATAGTGGATATTCAAGACGTCTAATGGTGCTAGGGGGAATAAACATGATTCCATCCCAAGTGCATGGTGATAATGAAAGTGATTAATTAATGTCATCGAGGAGATCATCATTGTCATGATCAAAAGCGAGAATAGAGATGCATCGAGACACTGGTAAGAAATTATGTCGGGTTGATCAATGAGAGAGACATTGAGGTGTAAATTGTACATCCTCATAATGTATTCCTTATCAATGAAATGTGGTAATGGGAATCCATATGAATACCAATGAGTAAGGTTTTGTTAATAGTCGAGGAATGAGTCACTGCTGAAATGAAAATGTGACCAAGTGACATGGGGAATGAAATATCAGTATGATGAGGGTCTAGTGTGTCCCCAATGTAATCAAGCCAAAAATTTTCGAGTGTAAGTGGAGAGGTCCAAGAAGCACGCACAATAAATACTATAAGGTAAAATACATGGAGACCATAAGCAACAATAAAACAAATAAATCTATGGTAAAGATGAGGATCATGAGATGGAGGAAAGATTTCGTCTATTATATACCCTATCTGATTCAATCCATCATAGGTGCATATAGTATTAGAGAAAGTAAGGTCGAATGGTATGTGTTCCCAATAAGAATCGTTAATGAAAAACGTGCATGTAAATGGAGAACATACTAATGGAGATGATGCATGAGAAAGTGAAGTAGATGCAACGACGTATGATGTTTTGACATGCCCTCGATAAAGTATCATAGCATGTGTAGAAGTAGGAGGGGGAAATGCGGTGGATGGGATAGTGTCCAACATGTAAATTACACCTTCAAGTGGTGGTAAGTGAGCCAGAGCATCCATGGGTTATGGATCATTAATAGTAACCGATGTGGGAGTAGGAAGCGCAGTGTTTGGGTCATGACTGTAATATTTAAATGGGTAACGATCTTTGTGGATTATATAATCTATGCCCTTATGTAAAAATTTAACACACCGATGTATTGTGGAATGTACTACTTGCATGACATGAATCCATGGTCTACCAAGTAAGAAATTATACTAAACTGGGAAGTCAATGACGAAGAAAACCGTTGGAAGATTTTTGGCCCGAAAGTGATAGGCAAAGTGATATGACCTATGCATGGGTGAATAGAAGCATCATATGCGTGAAGAGAAATGGATGAGGGATTAACATCAGTGGTAGAAAGATCGATTTTTTCAATGAATGATAGCATGCAAAGGTTGAGCTCAGACCCATTATCGATTATTGTTTGTTTGACACCCACATTATTAATGTGAATCATGATGTAAAAGTGGATCATTTTCAAAATAGCAAGATCAACAATAATATTAGATGGAAAAGAAATGTGTGGAGAAAACATCTATGAATGTGTTATATACTATATTTGGATGAAGATTAGAAGGAATGTGAGTGGTAGCCAAGAGGGTCATGATTTTAGCTCTTAATTCAGGGTTGATGAGCAGGAAATCATGAATAGAAATATCCATGATGAGAAGATCCTAAGAAATATGAAAAATGAAAAGAGGATCCTAAGCGTGGTGAGTGGGGTTCACCAAAATAATTAAGCAAAATATAGAATTTATAGATGCCTAAATTTGATTGAAATGTAATAGTAAATGAATAAACAATTAAGTACAAAATAAAATCAAGAAAATAAGCAATTAAAATTAAAAACCATAAGTGTAAACATGAGATAAACTAACTTAGTTGTTTTGTAATTAAATATGAGCTGTGATACAATGATAAAATGATGAATAGAGAGGTAGAAGTGTCACACAGGATCCTGGAAAATTGTGTGACCACATGATCTACCTAGACTTAGGTGCCTAGGATGGAGTCGGGGGTGCCTTCGGGCAATGTAGACTAGTTACGGGTTCCTATGTCTTCCCAAAACCTTATAAAACCTCCTTGAAGGGTTGCAAGATGTTTACTTTCCTTCACTCTAGGTCTCTATTATGTTACATGATGATCGTCGATGTCATTGATAACCTGTAATAAATAATTCACCTGTAAAACCCTCAAAAGCACATCAAATCCCAAAAAGAAAATAATGCAAATGAGGGTCAAACTTTCCTCAGCTGTCAAACAAGTGATCTTACAAGTGATTGCTGCTTTGGATTTTAGACCCAATGTAGTTCTCGGTGTCATGCAAGGAATCATGCCCTAGGTGGCTCTTATGTGTGTCACACTTGATAGTGAGAAATAACTAGATGTAGAAGATGTAAGTAGATGTGTGCATGAAATAGAATGAACTTCCCCTCCTATGAAGTGTATGAAGAAGAATGCAGTCATTTTACCTTGAATCGATGCTTGAATTCTCTAAAATATCCTTTGGATGCAAACCTAGGTGGTGATAACTAATGATTAGTGCTTGGTGATTTATTATGGTCACATAACTTTATATTTATATGATTCCCTTCCTTCAATTTTGTAATTAACCCTGAAAAGTCGACTATAAAAATATTAAATGCCCAAACGGATAAAAAGGACCCATAATATGTGAGGAAAGTACAAATAGGTTAGGGGTGAAAAGTACAAAGAGGTTAGGGGTGAAAAGTCATATATTCTTCCTAAAGGGTATTTTTAATGGAAATTTTATTTAATTTGGAGTAATCAATGCATAACCACATAGTACCATCCTTTTTCTTCACAAATAAGACTAGAGAACCCCATGGAGAAACACTAGGTCATATTTTTCTTTGTTTTAGTAATTTAACTAATTGATTTTTTAATCGTGTTGCTTCAAGGATTGATTGGTGATAAGGAGATTTGGATAGGGCTTGATTGTGGGAATTAAGTCTAAGAAATATTCCACTATTCTTATAGGAGGTAAATCATGGATCTCATTAGGAAATACATCCATGAATTCTTTTACTACATGTTTAATATTGATATCTAACTTGAATTTATCACCTTGTTGAATTACCATAACACAAAAAAATTTACAATTTTTCTTCACACTACATAGTAATTGTATCACTATGATCATTTTCATGGTTATTAGTCACTTCTCCCTTACGGGAATTCAAATTGCCCCATTTGGTTTCCTATAAGTAGCTATTTGTTTTCACATCTAATTGATGCGGGAGCATCACTCATAACTTTTACATATAGGTGACAAAATCAAATTTTGAGTTTCCTAGTGTATTGATAGGTTCTAGGTGTCATTTCGAGTAATCTAGGTATGTTGGTTATGAATAAAACCTTCACAAATTTGAATTAGTCAACTTCCCTCAAAAAATGCCAATTTTAATCATTAAAGGCAATTTTGGTTTGTAATTGGGTTATGATGCAATTCTTGGAGAACTATGGCATGTAATAAGGTGTGTAAGCTTGTAACAAGCCCCTAATGAGGTTTAGAAGTCCTAGAATGGTCTTAGTTGTGACTTAGTACTAAAGTCCTAAGGTTCAAGACTAGGTTGAGTCTCTTAATGTTATAATAATGGACATAAACATGTAACATGAAGGGTCTAATGGGCCAATATTTAGTTAGAAGGATTGAATGAAGCATATTTAAGAATTTTGAAGCCACTTGTATTCATTCATTCAAATGAGGAAGGTGCGGAGTGCTCCAGTATCAAGAAGGAAGTAGGAATTTGTTTGCAAACAAATAGTTTAAGCTGTGTTGTTAGGAAATAAGGGATAAAATATGTGGAATAATCCCTCACAGAATCGCAACAGTAGAAACTAATATGTAGAAAATTATTACAGATCTCAAATAAAAGTGCAAAATAAAATAACACAACACAAAGAGACAATATTTAACGTGGTTCACCCAATTTGGGCTACGTCCACAAAGAATCACTTGCTTAGATTTTATTACAAGCCACCACTCTCTCAATACAATACCCAAATATGTTTGGAGCTATGCTCAACAAACTCTATAGAATTCACACTCGAATTCAAAGCACATCTGCAATGTTTTTCATACTTCTATCATATGCATAAAACCATATAAATAGACAACTGCTTAAGCAGTTTTACAAAACTGTGGGTATCAAAACCATGGGCAAAAACCGTCCCATAAACCTATGGGTCAAAATCCCGCCCATATGAGAAAATCACGTTTCCCGATATATCGGGCACGTTTTAAGGCCCAAAAATTTTATATCCAGAACCCCAGCGAGGATAGATGAAAAGTGTACGATGCTCTTAGTGTGTACGAGTCTTCAACACTTTCACACATGAAAATAGGCTCCACAACCTAACATGTGTTACTCTATATTTTGGTGTTTTTAGATTTATATTGTATGTGTATAGTGAGAATATCATTGACATAGATCTTTAAAGGTGATAAGAATATTGAATTATTACTAAATCCTTGCATACATGTATTGGTTAGGTCTTGCTTTACCGTTGTTTGGATATTTCTTTGAAAAACAAATTGTGACAAGGTGCATGCGATCAGAGTTAAGAGATAAGATAGAACAAGTTTGTAGTTGAAGATTAGAGTGAAGGAAGTTTAAATGGGTTGTTAATGTGTTCAAGCTTTGATGAACCTTGAGATATTGTGAAAATAGATAAGGAGACCATATTTTGACACAAAACCGTAGATTCGGAGAGAAACCACCATACTTGTGAGATAACAAAAGGAAAATACACCATTCTTGAAGTTTTAGCTATTTTAGGGCCACACTAACAAGACATTCATTTGGATAAATATCACCCAAAATTCAAGGATAAGTTTGGAACCTTGACAAAGTAAATTATGCAATAAATTATGACAAGAGGCATCACGACATGATGAAAGCCTCCTTAGGGTTTATGGTTGGGTGAAGTTAAAAGTTCCTACATGTAAATTCAAAGGTTTGGGATTTAAGGTTGTTATCCCGTAAAATTGACAAGGGCAATTTTACCGATAACCATACCGAAACTTTTGTTTCGATCCCTCGTTAGGGATCCCTTGCGTTCGAAACGTTGTAAAATCCCTTCCCGGGAAATCTAGTTTTCGAACTTAGTCTTTTTGAGCCTTTTTTGGCTGGGCGCATGGATTTGCCTTGTAACACCAAGTTTTGGTGCGCCCCCTTAAAAGCCTTTGGCGCATGGTTTTCCATGTTAACACGTCTTTCGGTGCGCCAAAGGGCGCACATAATCTCTCTATGCAACACCAAGTTTCGGTGCGCCATAGGGCGCACATAACTTCATGTCGACAATACATATGGTGCGCCAAAGGCGCTCAATCTTCTGTTGTCAAATACTTCCGTGCGCCAAAGGGCGCACACTTTCCCCTGTCGACAGCAGTTTTCATGCGCCATTTCAAAAGTGGTTGGCGCATTGATGACAAGTTTTTCTATAAATATCAGTGCGCGCCCATGTCATTTTCATTCCTTTTTCAAGCACGTGATTGCTCTGGATTTGTCAGCTCTGCTCTGTCGTTGTCATCGCCCTGTGGACCCGCTCTTCAGATTTTTGCTATATATTCGAGGTAAGAGGTTCTCCCTCTTCGCTGTTTTGTATTTTCGGTTCTGTTGGTGTGCTTGGTCTTTGTTTTGGGCTGCTAGTCGGTTTTTAATGGAGTATATTTGAGCTAGTCTCCCCCCTGTGCTGTCCTGTTTCCTTTTCTTTTTTCTCCTTCCTCCCTCTTTCCAGATCTGCTGGAAGGGAGTTGTTTTTCATGGCTTGGTCTGCTGGAACCTCTTTGTGAAACCTTACTTGTCCAAGCAGCCTTTTGAAGTAGGAGAAAGAATAAGAAAATATTTGAGCAGTTAAGTGTAGTTCCGTGGCGCACTGGCGCGCCTTGTAGCAATAAAAACAGTTGCGCCCCTTTGGCGCATCTACCCGCCATGTTACATCCTCAAAACCCGCGCCAAAGGTGCGCCCTTCCATCCTGCTGCAGTTTGAATTCATGCGCCCTCAAAGCGCGCCCTTTTTGCATGCTACAAGTATAAATCCCGCGCTTCCTTAAAACCCTTTGGCGCACCTTCTTTCCATGTTACATCCCGCTTTCATGCGCCAAAGGGCGCACCCAGCTTTCATGCAACACAAGCCTTATTCGCGCGAGTATAAAGTTAGAAAGGCGCGGGCGCACCCTCCATTGCAGTAACATGATGTTGTGTAAAACCTTCATGCGCCGCGCCAAAGCCTTTGGCGCACCATTTGTTAATGTTACACAATCTTCCCATGCGCCAAAAGGCGCACCGAACCCCAATGTAACACGCATTTCCTGTGCGCCCTGCTATAAAATGCAACCTGCTTCATCCATGCGCCATGCGCCTTTGGCGCCAGTATAACCTCTGCAACATTCCTTTATGCGCCTTATCTATTTGGCCTGCCAGTTGCATTTTTCCTGCGCCCTGAGCCTTAAAATCTCTAACTCTTTCTTCTGCTAGCTTTCCAATGGAAGATCAAATGACTAATTCAACCTTTTTGGATTGGGTCTCACTTCTTCTTCGTGCAGATCAGCAACTGAGTTCGAAAGAACACATGTCTACGTCAAGCAAAAAGCCCACCAAACCAAGAGGAAAAGCTAAGCTGACAGAAGAAGAGATGAAATACAAATATCAGAGGGTCAGGATGCCCGAATCACAGGCTGAGTGCAGTATGGATGTCAGAGACTCTGAATTGGGTCACATTGACATGGATGAGTTCTGGGTTAGGACTCAAAAAGTTACAAGAAGTCCATGGATGGACAAGTTAATAGGCAGTGCCCTGCACTTCGCCGGAGGAATCCCCGTCAGCGCTGTAAACAACGAATTCATGATGGTGATTGCGCAATGTTACAACAAAGACACAAGATGTGAAAATAAGAAGCGGCGAGGGTCATAAACCTCACTGCCCGTCACTTTGAGTTAATACTTGGCATCCCTCACCACCGGAACTACGTGGCTGTTAGCCAACGAGAATGCATCAAGGCCTGGGAAGACAACGAAGACCAGTGCATGCAGTTGATGAATGAGGTCTACCTAAAGAATAAGAAGGTGGTGACCCGGTGGCCTCAGACTATCCACCGAAGTGATTTCTCAGAGGAACTCAGTGATACTATCACCTTCCTGAGCAGAGTCTTCGGGCTTTCAGATGCCCACTATTTCCATAAGTGGATGCTGCGGTACCTGGAGACAATGAATAAGAATTTGCCCGATCAGCGCTTTTGCTGGGGGGAAATAATAAGCAGCACCATATCTCTTCTTCTTCGATTCAACTGACAGAGTGTTCCATATGAACTCCTATGTAGTCTACGCTGCAGCATCGGCGAGGGATTATCCGGGGCTGAACCGAAGTGGAGTATGGCCTCAGGCCAAGATATTTGATTACTACCCAGAGCTGAGGCTGGAGAATAGCATCCAACATTTCGCAAAAGTTAACGATGCATTCTTCTATCATGTCATCTGCCTACTGAGGCCAAACATGACTCATATGGACTGACCAAACACATAGTAGAAATCATAGAGAAAGGGGGCCTGTTCACCCAATTTCCCACGTTCACCTATCTAAGGGCTGCCAACTTTTTGGGAGAGCCAACCAGGCTACCGAGGTATGCTGGGCCAAAGCTGATTCTACTAGAATTATCAAGGCAGCTGGTCACATACCATGAGAAGTGCCTCAAAAGAAAGAAGGGCGGAACTCCTTTCCCCCTCAAAGTGGGCCGATACACATGCTCCACCCACCATAAGGCGAAGGAAATGTTCACGAGGCTGGAGCTACTCAACTTGAAGCATGACTTCCCTCTTTCAGGCCTACCTTTTCGACCCAAGAACACTCTAAAGCGAAGCTCGATCCGATCCATGTCCCTCAAATTGAGGATATTTACATTGGCGTTCTCCATGAGGCCGAACTCGAAGAAAGGATCACTCTCGCTTAGCATTGGCGAGAAATCATCCAATATGGAGTGGCCATTGTCCCCGAAGGCTTCGGACTACGGAAGATGAAGTAGATAAGGTGTATAATGACAAGATGGGGACAATTGGCCCTTCCCGGCCATAGACAGAACAAGGCTCCTCAAACAATCGAGGAGAGGGTCAAGGAGACTATGCGGAGAACGAGCATTGGTGCGCAGAACGGACTAATCTACCTCGGGGTAGATTTCACAACTTCCCCTTTGGGCAACACACCTCCAAGGTCAAAGAAGCGTTTAAAAAGGTGCGAGAAGGTGAACCTAGCACCATTCGGGAGGAAGCCCCCGAAAGTCCTCTTCCCTCGTGAGCTTAACAAGTCATAACTCTTGATGAGGAATTGACAGAGGATAGTCCTATACGCCCATCCACCCGAGGATGTCGGTATTTCTGACCAGGTCAAAATAGTCCTATCGCCCAAAAACCGTAAAATCAGCAAGTACACCCAAAAATAAAGTTTAAATCTGCGCCATAATATCGCAGATCTGGAAGGTACTGTTGGCAAGTGAACCTTTACGCGCGGCAGAGAGCCCATGGAGAAGTCGATCCTACTTTCGATCTGCTTCAAAGGCACAATTTCAGCATAACACCGGCACGTTTTTCAGCGTTAAGCTCGGCTAGCCGGTCATCCAGGAGTGTCTCACCTCCACGAAGAAAAAGTCTTTTACAAGGAGCATCTACATCCCTCTGTAGTGCCTTGCTGCTCAGTGGAACCACCCTCCCAGCTCGTGTGCTTTTTCCAGCCTTTCAAATGGCGGTACCATGGGGAAACGCTATGGGTCCTCTCGCACTGCCACATCCAGTTCACGCGCTCCCTCACGGAAACAGAAAGAATTTTCCTAAATTCGACGGGAGCGGAAATCAAAGCACGGATTCCCACATATCTGCTTTCATTATGTCATGCAGTATTTTGGACGTGACTCACGAAGATGTGTTGGTTCACCTTTTCGGAAACTCTACAAGGGCCGCGCAATGAATGGTTTCAGCATTTGCCGGCCGCATCTATCACCAGTTGGGCAACCTTGCGGGAAGCTTTTGAAGACAGATACAAGCCTTCAGAAGATGCATTTGCGTTGCTATCACGGATCACCCACCTGAAGAAAGAGGCCAATGAGACTATGCGCGATTTTGTCGCCCGGTTCAATGCATTAATCAACCGTGTCCCTACTGCCATGCTTCCAACACCGGAGAATCAGAAGTGTTTCTTCGTGAACGCCATGAGCTCAAAAGTTAGCTTCTTGCTCCTTCAAGAGCGAGTAGCTACCCTGACACTCGCTCAGGCCGCTGCCATTCGGATAGAAGACAATTTGATAATATCTGGCGAGTTAAAAAAGGAATCATCAAAGTCCAAATCTTCGATCCCGCCGCTACTTCGCCTTGATCCGATCCGGCATTCCAAAAGATGGTGAATGATCTGCTCGCATTGAAAAAGCAGTTGGCCCAGGCTCCTAGTTCCTCATACCGAGACGTTCCACGAAGGAGTTTTGTTCCCAACAATGTTTCACAAAGACCGCGTCTACCTGCAACTGCTCCACGGTTGGCGCTTGAAGCTCCTCCGGTCAATGCTTTGGCCGAAATTGAAGAGGAAGAGCAGTACTATGAAGAATCTTCGCCTCAAGACGAAGATGATCAAGATGTCGGTGAGCCGACTGGCGACTCTACTATTGGATACATGGAATTTGATGAGGATGAATCTGATGAAGAAGAGAGTACTCAAGGCTATGCAAGCGGACAATCATATGCTGTTTTTACCCGCTCGCAAGGAAAAGAAGCGGAAGTTGCTGCCCATGTGCAGAAGGAGAAGGTCGTGTCAAACGCGCCTCCAACCATTGTTAAAAGAGGTAATCCCCTTCCTACTCAACTCCCTGCTAAGTCTTTTCCAAAGAAGTCCTTTCCGCCCATCTCTCCTCCGAATCAGCCCCCTCATATTCCTATCAAGATCAGTAACCCTGTTCCACCATCGCGAAGTGAAGGACTCATTCCCTCACCAACGCAACCCTTGGCCGCGTTTGATATTATAGATCACGCTAAGAAGACCAAGATCCAAATGTCTGAAGCTGAGTACCTTCAGTCAAACCCCGAACAGCTTGTAAGATTAACTAAATATATTCAGAGTCAAGTCACATTGCCTAAAACAGTTTCCCAAAAGGAATCCTTTCCACTCCCCCGAATCCCTCGCATAAATGTTGCTTCAACATCTCGCATCGTGCAAGATAGACCCTTTCTATCTCTCTCTCCTAATCAACGGCCATAAGTTGAGCAACTGCATAATTGATTCCGGAGCTTCTGATAATGTCATGCCAGCGAAAGTCGCCCATGCTTTAGGCCTCACTCTTACCAAACCTTTCGGCAGATGTTATTCATTGGAAACCAAGCAAGTGCCATTGATTGGTCAAATCAAAGACGCGCAATTTGCGTTCGCAGCATTCCCTGAAAAGAGGGTAAAGATGACCGTTCTCGTTGCTGACATTCCAGCAGCCTATGGAATTCTGCTAGGAAGGAGTTTTTGCAGCGAAGTTGGTGGAGAAATTCACATGGACTGGTCTAAAGCTAGAATACCCGTCAAAGGTGTGATGCAGACTTTAGAACCGGAATCGCAAAAGAAGTACTTGGTTACTAGCTCTGAGGACCCCAAAGCCCAAATCCTTTTTGAATCATCAGGGATGGGGAACTACTTCTTATCTACCGAGACGGGTACAAAGGGCGTTTTTGTTCAAGAAAAGGATCTTAATGAGATCTGGACCTTGCAATTTGATGGCAGTTGCGCGACTAGTGGGTGTGGCACCGGAATCGTGCTAATATCTCCCGAAGAGGAGGTAATTCCTCTTTCTTTCAAATTGCAGTTTTTCAACACTAACAATACTGCTGAGTATGAATCTCTGTTGCTCGGTATGCAAGCCGCAAAGGAAAGAGGAATTAAAAATTTGAAAGTCCAAGGTGATGCTGAGCTAGTTGTAAATCAGGTCAAAAGGATTTACCAAGTGAAAAATGAGAGGCTCAGGCACTACCGTAACGCAGTATGGGACAACATTGAAGAATTTGATGCCTTTTCAATAGGAGCAATTCCAAGAGCTCAAAATGATATGGCCGATTCATTGGCCGTTTCGGCATCTCTCATGCTCCCGCACCCGGGTTTGAAAACGAACAAATACACCATATCAAGTGGTTTTCCCGAGCGTGCTGCATAACTCTCAAGATTGGCAGGTATTCAACGATGATAATCACCTCATTGCCTTTCTAGAAAAATCAGAACATTTTGATGAGTTGTATTTTGAAGGATCCACCTCTACATGCCGTGAATCAATCAACAGTCAAAACCATGAATCAGAGGAGAAAGATGGCATATGTCAGCTCAAAGGAAATAAAATTCCGAAGGGCCTGGTTTCTCTGGAGCGCTTGTTTGACAGGCACGACTGTTTTATGAAAAAGAAGAAGCAAGATGTTCCTGACTCATCCCCAGAAACAGAACCAGTCAATATAGGTTCTGAGGCACATCCGCAATTTGTAAACATTGGCAAATGTTGCACACCTGAAGAGAAGCGGAAATTTGTCAAGTTGCTGAAGAAATATATAGATGTGTTGGCATGGTCCTATGCCGATCTAAAGTCCTTCAAGCCAAAGGACGTTCAGCATGACATACCGCTGAAAGAAGATGTCAAAGCCTTTCGCCAGAAGCAAAGGCACTATAATCCGAAGATTTCGGGCACCATCCAGGCAGAAATTCAGAAGATGCTGGATGCAAGAATCATCTTCCCTATCCATCACAGCACTTGGGTGGCGAATATTGTGCCAGTGCGCAAGAAAAACGGCGAGATACGCATATGCGTAGACTTTCGAAATTTGAATCAAGCTTCACTAAAAGATAACTACCCTCTTCCGATAATGGATCAAGTTCGCAAGCAAAGAATCTAGATCGAAATGCTATCTATGCTTGATGGTTTTTCGTGCTACAATCGATTGAAGTCTCGCTCAAGATCAATTCAAAACAACATTCACTACTCCCCTAGGGTACATTTGCCTACAAAGCAGGATGCCTTTTGGCCTCGACTAATGCAGTGCCACTTTTCAATCGGCCATGGACTTCGCATTTAAAGGTATGATGGGGAAAGTCATCAGAGTTATCTAGATGACTTAACCGTGTTCTCTAAACAACGAAGTGATCATTGTGATCACTTGGAGCAAGTATTGGCCAGGTGCCGAGAACATGGAATTTCCCTAAATCCCAAAAAGTCTGTTTTTGGAGTTACGGAAGGGAAGTTGTTAGGGCATGTGGTTAGCAAAGAAGGAACGAGGATAGATATTGAAAGGGTTAAGGCTATTCAGAGCCTTACTCTGCCTACAAGCAAGACTGGTGTTCATTCTTTCTTCGGAAAGGTGAACTTTCTTAGGTGTTTTGTTCCTGACTTTGCCGAGAAGACTCGCCACATATCGAACATGATGAAAGGGTCACCAACTTTCAGATGGAGTGAGGAAGGGAAAAAGTCATTTGAAGAAATAAAAACTTCTGTTGCCCATGCACCAGTCCTGGTATGTCCCGACTTCTCCAAGGACTTCATCATGTATAGCTACGCATCGGAACATACTGTGTCTGCAATCTTAATGCAAAAGAATTCAGAAGACATTGAATCCCCGATTGCATTCATGAGTTCTCCCCTCAAGCCTCACGAGTTGAAGATGACTCAATTGGAAAAGCATGCCTTTGCCGTTGTCAAAGCAGTGAAGAATTTTAGGTATTACATTCTAAACTCGCATACGGTGGTGCTGGTCCCTGACACGGTGGTAAAATCAATTCTAACTCAGCAGGAGTTAGGAAGCTTGAGAGGGAATTGGATCGCAAAGGTCCAGGAATATGACCTGGATATTAAACCTACCAAGCTGGTGAGGGGCAAAGGCCTGTGTCAGCTAATGGCTGAAAATGAAAATTTAGAAGGTCCTAAAGGAAAAGAAGATTGTACAAACGAAGAGCAAAGCCCTCTAAAGGAGCCTGATTCTCTACCTCTAGTTCTGTTTGTTGCAACTAGTGACGAGTGGTACTCCGACATTGCTTTCTTCCTTACCTACGGTGAATGCCCAATGCACCTAACTGCGAGGAGAAGCACACTATAAAGCTCAGAGCAGCTAAATATGTCATCTGGGATGACGGTTTATATAAGCGCGGGATAGACGGTGTCTTCTCGCGATGTGTTGATAAGCCCCAGCAAGTAAAACTCGCTAGAAAGTTTTCACAATTCAGCCTGTGGAGGCCATTTTTCTTCTTCCGTGACAGCACACAAGATCATTCGAGCCAGGTACTATTGGCCAACGCTCTTTCAAGATGCGGCTACCTGGGTGGCAAAGTGTGAACCCTGTCAGCAATTTGTCGGCAAGCCCAAGTTGGCTGCCCTTCCCCTAAGGCCGGTCATCATCAATGAACCATTCAGGCAATGGGGAATTGATTTTATTGGCGCACTCAATCCTCAATCGAGTGCTGGACATAGCTATGTCCTTACAGCAACGGATTACTTCACCAAGTGGGTGGAAGCCATACCTGTCAAGCATGCCACTTCTGAGGTGGTTTGTAGTTTTATCAAAGAAAATATCATTGTCAGGTTCGGCGTTCCAAACAAAATCGTTGCTGATAATGCTTCTAACTTCTCCTCCCGAGAAGTTATTAGTTTTTGCTATGAATATGGGATAACTTTAGCACATGCCTCGGATTATTACCCTCAGGGAAATGGTCAGGCGGAATCCAGTAATAAGAACTTGGTGACCATCATACGGAAATTAGTAGATGAGAATCAGCGGATGTGGCACAAGTCTTTGTACGACGCTTTGTGGGCGGACCGCATTACCCCCAAGAGATCTCTCGGCATGTCACCTTTTCAAGTGTTATATGGCACTGATGCCGAACTTCCCATTTCTGCTGAACTTCCTGCTCTACGCTTGGCACGAGTAATTGAAGATGAAACTTTCCAGAATTCTCTAGAAAAGAGAATTATGTATCTGGCGGAACTTGAAGAAAAGAGAGTAAGAGTGGTCGACAGGATCACTGAACATCAGAATCAAGTAAAGAGGCTTTTTGACAAGAAGGCCAAGCAGAGAAATTTTCAAGTGGGAGATCTCGTCCTCTTATGGGACAAGCGAAGAGAGCCAAAGGGCATGCACGGAAAATTTGATTCCCTATGGAGAGGGCCCTTCAAAATCAAGCAACTCAATGGAGAGAATAGTTTCTATCTCTCGTATCTGGATGGAGCTGAACTCCCGCTTCCCTATAGCGGGCAACATCTCAAGATCTTCAGGAAGTAGAGCTTGCTCTCTTCTTTGTACAGTTTGCTTTTTGTTGTGTGTTTGCTTTCGTCGTGTGTTTGCTTTCGGTTTGTTTTGTGTTTCCTTTGTTCTCCCTCCGGTCCCCCTTGTTTTTGACTCCGTACCCAATGGATAGGCACATGTGATCTGGGATTCTCTACCCCCGAGTTCGCTCAGGAGTAGTCCCCAGAAGGAGCCAGCTGTTATCCCGTAAAATTGACAAGGGCAATTTTACCGATAACCATACCGAAAATTTTGTTTCGATCCCTCGTTAGGGATCCCTTGCGTTCGAAACGTTGTAAAATCCCTTCCCGGGAAATCTAGTTTTCGAACTTAGTCTTTTTGAGCCTTTTTTGGCTGGGCGCATGGATTTGCCTTGTAACACCAAGTTTTGGTGCGCCCCCTTAAAAGCCTTTGGCGCATGGTTTTCCATGTTAACACGTCTTTCGGTGTGCCAAAGGATGTTGAATCTCTTTTTTGCGCCAAAGGGCGCACATAATCTCTCTGCAACACCAAGTTTTGGTGCGCCAAAGGGCGCACATAACTTCGTGTCGACAATGCATATGGTGCGCCAAAGGCGCGCTCATTCTTCTGTTGTCAAATACTTCCGTGCGCCAAAGGGCGCACACTTTCCCCTGTCGACAGCAGTTTTCATGCGCCATTTCAAAAGTGGTTGGCGCATTGATGACAAGTTTTTCTATAAATATCGCAAGGCGCGCCCAATGTCATTTTCATTCCTTTTTTCAAAGCACGTGATTGCTCCGGATTTGTCACCGCTGCTCATCGTTGTCATCGCCCGTGGACCCGCTCTCAATTTTTGCTATATATTCGAGGTAAGAGGTTCTCCCTCTTATTTTTTGTATTTTGGTTACATTGGTGTGCTTGGTCTTTGTTTTGGGCTGCTAGTCGGTTTTTAATGGAGTATATTTGAGCTAGTCTCCCCCGTGCCGTCCATCTGTTTCCTTTTCTTTTTCTCCTTCCTTCCTCTTTCCAGATCTGCTGGAAGGGAGCTGTTTTGTAATGGCTTGGTCTGCTGAAACCTTTTTGAGAAACCTTACTTGTCCAAGTAACTTTTGAAGTAGGAGAAAGAATAAGAAAATATTTGAGCTAGTTAGTGTAGTTCCGTGGCGCACTGGCGCGCCTTGTAGCAATAAAAACAGTTGCGCCCCTTTGGCGCATCTACCCGCCATGTTACATCCTCAAAACCCGCGCCAAAGGGCGCACCCTTCCATCCTGCTGCAGTTTGAATTCATGCGCCCTCAAAGCGCGCCCTTTTTGCATGCTACAAGTATAAATCCCGCGCTTCCTTAAAACCCTTTGGCGCACCTTCTTTCCATGTTACATCCCGCTTTCATGCGCCAAAGGGCGCACCCAGCTTTCATGCAACACAAGCCTTATTCACGCGAGTATAAAGTTAGAAAGGCGCGGGCGCACCCTCCATTGCAGTAACATGATGTTGTGTAAAACCTTCATGCGCCGCGCCAAAGCCTTTGGCGCACCATTTGTTAATGTTACACAATCTTCCCATGCGCCAAAAGGCGCACCGAACCCCAATGTAACACGCATTTCCTGTGCGCCCTGCTATAAAATGCAACCTGCTTCATCCATGCGCCATGCGCCTTTGGCGCCAGTATAACCTCTGCAACATTCCTTTTCTGTGCGCCTTATCTATTTGGCCTGCCAGTTGCATTTTTCCCGCGCCCTGAGCCTTAAAATCTCTAACTCTTTCTTCTGCTAGCTTTCCAATGGAAGATCAAATGACTAATTCAACCTTTTTGGATTGGGTCTCACTTCTTCTTCGTGCAGATCAGCAACTGAGTTCGAAAGAACACATGTCTACGTCAAGCAAGAAGCCCACCAAACCAAGAGGAAAAGCTAAGTTCGATGATAAGAAGAGATGAAATACAAATATCAGAGGGTCAGGATGCCCGAATCACAGGCTGAGTGCAGTATGGATGTCAGAGACTCTGAATTGGGTCACATTGACATGGATGAGTTCTGGGTTAGGACTCAAAAAGTTACAAGAAGTCCATGGATGGACAAGTTAATAGGCAGTGCCCTGCACTTCGCCGGAGGAATCCCCGTCAGCGCTGTAAACAACGAATTCATGATGGTGATTGCGCAATGTTACAACAAAGACACAAGATGTGTCGAGAATAGTAAGGGCGAGGCAGTCATAAACCTCACTGCCCGTCACTTTGAGTTAATACTTGGCATCCCTCACCACCGGAACTACGTGGCTGTTAGCCAACGAGAATGCATCAAGGCCTGGGAAGACAACGAAGACCAGTGCATGCAGTTGATGAATGAGGTCTACCTAAAGAATAAGAAGGTGGTGACCCGGTGGCCTCAGACTATCCACCGAAGTGATTTCTCAGAGGAACTCAGTGATACTATCACCTTCCTGAGCAGAGTCTTCGGGCTTTCAGATGCCCACTATTTCCATAAGTGGATGCTGCGGTACCTGGAGACAATGAATAAGAATTTGCCCGATCAGCGCTTTTGCTGGGGGAAATAATAAGCAGCACCATATCTGAGCAGCTACAACAGTTCGCCACAACAGGAGTGTTCCATATGAACTCCTATGTAGTCTACGCTGCAGCATCGGCAAGGGATTATCCGGGGCTGAACCGAAGTGGAGTATGGCCTCAGGCCAAGATATTTGATTACTATCCAGAGCTGAGGCTGGAGAATAGCATCCAACATTTCGCAAAAGTTAACGATGCATTCTTCTATCATGTCATCTGCCTACTGAGGCCAAACATGACTCATAAATGACGACCAAAACACATAGTGGCAGTCACAGAGAAATGGGGGGCCCTGTTCACCCAATTTCCCACGTTCACCTATCTGAGGGCTGCCAACTTTTTGGGAGAGCCAACCAGGCTACCAAGGTATGCTGGGCCTAAGCTGATTCTACTAGAACTCACAAGACAAACTGGTCACATACCATGAGAAGTGCCTCAAAAGAAAGAAGGGTGGAACTCCTTTCCCCCTCAAAGTGGGCCGATACACATGCTCCACCCACCATAAGGCGAAGGAAATGTTCGCAGAGCTGGAGCTACTCAACTTGAAGCATGACTTCCCAGCCAGGCCTACCTTCGACCCAAGAAGCTGCCTGCCAAAAGCGAAGCTCGATCCGATCCATGTCCCTCAAATTGA
Source organism: Taxus wallichiana var. yunnanensis (assembly GCA_018340775.1). Classification (NCBI taxonomy): domain Eukaryota; kingdom Viridiplantae; phylum Streptophyta; class Pinopsida; order Cupressales; family Taxaceae; genus Taxus; species Taxus wallichiana. Next base: position 859,239,189 of record CM031238.1, read on the forward strand.
GGATATTTACATTGACGTTCTCCATGAGGCGGAACTCAGAAGAAAGGATCACTCTCGCTTAGCATTGGCGGAAATCATCCAATACGGAGTGGCCATTGTCCCCGAAGGCTTCCAGACTACGGAAGATGAAGTAGATAAGGTGTATAATGACACAGATGGGGACAATTGGCCCTTCCCGGCCATTGACAGGAACAAGGCTCCTCAAACAATTGAGGAGAGGGTCAAGGAGACTATGCGGAGAACAGAGCATTGGTGCCGCATGAACGGACTAATCTACCTCGGGGTAGATTTCACAACTTCCCCTTTGGGCAACGCACCTCCAAGGTCAAAGAAGCAGCTGAAAGGCAAAGGTGCAGAAGGTGAACCTAGCACCATTCAGGAGGAAGCCCCTGAAAGTCCCTCTTCCTCTCGAGCCGAACAAGTCATAACTCTTGATGAGGAATTGACAGAGGATAGTCCTATACGCCCATCCACCTGTGATGTCAAGGGCCGCTACAACTTCAGGTCCCTTCTATCCCTTCTTCTTCTCTTCCTTCCTCCTCGAGTGACTCAAACGACCACCCCTTTGGTCGTGTCCTCTGCCCCTTCTTCTACCCTTTCCCCTGCTTCTTCATCTATCTTCTCCTCCCTCGCCGATTTGTCTTCCTCTATTTCTTCCCTCATCTCCGAGCTCCCTTCCCTTCCTATGTCTTCTGCAGTTGCGGTTTCCTTCCTCCCGTGGACATTTCTTCGGCTATTCTTTCCATGCCGCCGCCGCGTGTCTCCACGTTTTTCCCCTCTTCTACCGTTGCTGCCTCCCCCTCTGTCTCTGGTCCTTCTTCTATAGGACCAGCTTGGATCTCTCAGCAGCTGAGCCAACAAAAGAGGAAAGTCCCCATCGCTCCGATGGACTTTTCGGTCATTCCGGCTAAAGGAGCAAAGAAGCACAAGCCGGTTACACGCTTCTCAAAGAGCGCTGCAGGTGAGAGAGTCATGGAAATAGCGTACCCCAACCCCCTCAAAGAGAAAGAAGATCTGTCTCCGACAGATTTCACCGTGACCCAAGTCACAATGGGGACATCCTCAGAAAGTCTCTAGGGGGAAGCTCTTTCCGCAGTTGATGCACTCTGCAAAAAGCTTCAGGAAACGAAAGAGGAGAAAAGGCTACTGAAGGAGCAGAACAAGTACCTGCTTCAAGCCTTACAGAAGATGGGAAGTGCACCTCCCACAACTGCCGCCGAGACTCCTGAGCTGCTCAGTCAAGAGAAGATCAATGAGTATTCAAAGATCGGCGAAAGGTGGTATGGTCTTTCTCATTGAGGAGCCGATCCTCAAGGATAGTGAAAGAGTAATCGCGAGTATATCACTTTATATCTAAACATCGAGAAGGTGAATAAGGAACTCCAAGCATTAGCAGTCCGATATCAAGAGTTAGAACATGCTAGACTCCAAAGACGAGACCTTCCAACAAATGTTCGACTGCTCACCAAGATCTGGTCAAGTTCGGAGTCTTCGGTCATCCAAGGGCCCTCAACAAAACTATGTCCACTCTGGACTATCAGATAGATCAGCTGGAATTTGTTTTAGAAAAGATAGACAAGGTAAAGGAAGAGGCCCTGGATGCAATGCACCAAATGGAGAAAATTGTCCTCGCCATGACTCCAGGGTTGCTCACTCCTTCCCTTACCTTGAGATCAGCTGATGACACTATCCGGATCTTCAAGGAGATAGCTTCTCAAGGGACAGGGCCAGAGGTCACATTCGACACTGAATCTATCAACAACCTACTGGCCTGTAGGGACTTCATCGGGTTCCTTATCGAGGCGGAGAAAGATTATTCCAAACTCCCGGAAAAGCTCATAGACGAGCGGGAGACTTGCGAAGCAATCAGTGAACGGCACAAGGATCCATCACAGGATCAATTTGGGCCAATGATCAGCAAGTTTTTGGAATACCGCGCTCAGTTCCACATATCATCACCTGAGCAGCATCAGAAACAGGCAACCCCTTTTCGGCCGCAGGATGATGATGATGAGTAGCTTCTTCTTCTTCTTCTTCTTCTTCTTCTCTCTATTCTCCGACTTTCTTTTCGAAATGTCTAAAATGTGTTGGCACAAATGATGACATCATCCATGTTGCATCATGGGATGATGTCATCCACCAAGTTGTCAAAGTCAACATGACTTTTAGATATTTTGTAAATATCTTTGTAAATAAGTGGTTGGCTCCATTTTGCCTTCTCTCTCCCTCATCTTCTATAAATATGAGAATACTTGTTGTATTCAAGTGTGAACATTTTTAGATAGAAATAGAAGTGAGGAGAGAAAGACTTTGAGCTTTCTTGTAACAAAAAAGAACAAGTAATACAATTATTCAGACTTTGTGCTCAATAGCTGTGTTATACATTAGATCTTTCTTACGTTAGATCTGTATGTGTTTAATCTGTTGGATTCATATCTACTTTTCCGTCATTTGTTTATCAGTATTGCTTTGTTTATTTATGCAAGTAGGTTTGGCTCTGTTTACTACCAAACTAAAAACATAAATCTTCTGACCTTTCTGCTTTGGAATTCATTTCTTTTCTCCCTTCGGATCTGTTCTTTCTCTTCTCCCTCTTTCATTCCTTTCTTTTCGCAGCCTGGAACACTCTACTGGGATGAGATCCCAACCCCCGAAGGCAGAATCTGTGAGACTTGCATAGGTTCCTGCTAGTAGAAATAGCAATAAACCAGTTTTGCTTTGCTGTCTCAAAGAGGGGCTAAGCCCGCACACCTATGAAAAGGTTTGGAAGGTGGAGGTTTGACATAATTTCCTCGATCTATAACAATCTTGTATCACATTTAAAACATAGTTTTGGAAACATGACTAGATAGCAAAAATAGGGGATTTGGAGAAGTCTTTTCAAGGGAACTCACATTAAACTTTGAACTTAGGAAAAAGACACCTCCCTTGATGTGGTTTTCAAGGTTTTAATGCTTAATCACTTCTAGGTAACCCAAAGTTCTTAACAATCCAGATGGTTTGTGTTATGACATATTAGTAGCCTAATTGAAAAGATAGAAATAATGATTTGAGGGGATATTTTTGAAGGGATACCCCATGAAATTACACACACAAGTAAATTGGCCAAATGGGTATTAAAAATTGCATGGTTTGGTAAGTTAGATCTGAATCAAAAGTTATCTCGAATAAGTGTTAAGACAAGGCTAGTAGGGATCTAATTTCGGTAAAGAAGGTAATATTGAAGAAAAGTGGTCAAATCAATGAATTGAGCCAAGAAATTTTATGTACACCTCAAACAAGATAAAGGGTTCTCAAAAGTGTGCTTATATTGTTCTAGGTGTGGATGAGGTGCTCCCAACTAGTTTTGAGGATCATTAATGCTTTAAGAAGTCTATAAGAGCAGTTTAGCAAGAAGGTGAGTAAGATGAGTTTTTTTGATTGGTTTAATTCCTTGAAAAGGTTAAATTGACTTGATTTAAGGTCTATAGATATGATGAAGTGAATTGTTAAATGAAATAAGGTGAATAATAGAGAATTTACATGATTTTGAGTGTTCCAGCACCTTTGGAAAGAGCTAGTTTTGTAGGTCTAAAAAAAAATTAGAGTTTGTGAATATTATGACATTGGGATTTGATTGAAATTTAATATGATCTGCATCATTTGGTATCAAGGTGTCAAATTGATTCTTGAAAAGAAGAAGATCTTGTTTTGAGAAGTGATTATAGGAAAGAGAAGCAAAATGGTATAAGTGAAAGAAGAAATAAAATCTTCTTTGGAAAAGAAGATAGATGTTTTGTTGAGCAGGTTGGAAGGTATGGAAGAAACTCAGAGAAGGATGAGAAATGAGATGAGTTATATGTAAAGAAATGGGACAAGTGGCAGAGTGTAATTTACGGTGTAAGTGCTACAAGTGTTAGAGATATGCAGGACACAAGGCTTATGAGTGCAATGAGATGGATACAAGGATGAGATAGATAGACAAAGGTGTTGATAAAGTTCTTCAAGAAAAGGTAAGTATTGTTTATGTAGAAGAGTTATTTTGAAACCATGCAAGGTGGTGAATGATGTAACTCAAATAATATGTCTATTCAAAACTATATGTAAAGCTAAGGGTAAATGTTGTAACATGGTTATTGATAGTGGAAGCACTGAGAATATTGTTTCTTTTGAAATGGTAGAGAAGCTTGGATTGAAAACTATAATGCACCCTAACCCATATCAAGTATCATGGATGCAGAAAGGACATCATATCTTGGTTAGGGAGCAAAGTGTCAGGTAGAGTTTCAGATTGGGAGGTATAAGGACAAAGTGTTGTGTGATTTGGTTCCTATGGATGTTTTTCATTTTTTTGGAAGACCATGGTAGTATGATAGGTAAGTAATGCATGATGGCAAGAAAAAGACTAACGCTATTCCCACAAATGGAGTAAGCCATACACTTTTACTTTTAAAGGAGAACAAGAACAACAAGAAGGGCTATTCATGATGTTGGTAAGAAAGAATGTTTTGGTATAAATAGAGGAAACATGCAAGAATACACTATTCAGGGATGTTAAGCCTCATAAGATTGATTTGGATAATAGTTTTGATGATGGTGAATCTCATATGTGTAGAGAGATTAATATTGTTTCAAGAAAAAAAGAGGACAAATAGGATGAAGATGAAGAAGAGAAATAAGAAAGAGATGGTATAAAGATAAGAGAAGCACATGTTAAACTGCTTGAGGACAAAAAAGAAGGTCTAGAGGGTAGAGAATCATTTGAATAAGTTGATAGAGGTCACAAGGAAAGAGAGATAAAAGAAGATAGAGTGAAAAGGTTGTATGAAGAATTCAAGAGAGAAGATGAGGAAAATTAGATCATGAAGAAGAAAGATGAGGCATGTGATGGGTGTCGTTATTCCCTTCATTTAATCAACTCTTTGTTGATGTCATATTCAAACCAGGGGTGTGTCTGAAGCTATATACAACAAGAAAATCCTAGTGATCTAGTAATTGTTTGTAGGTATTTGTTATTTTATTTTATGGGGTTTTTTTGCGGTGTTCTTAGGATTCCATGACCAAAGCCTTATTATCTCTATGTTGTAAGAAGCTTGCTGAAATAAACACTCATTGCTGGAAATAAAAACACATACAAAAGTAAATAGATTGCTTTGGAAATAAATACACAATGAAAAAGTAAACACACTTTGCTTGAAAATGCTGTGAAAAGATTAGAAGGAAATAAAAATCTAGTCTATAACACATGCAGGGAAAAGTATACAACAAAGTTCAACTTAAAGAATCAAAAGCATTTACAGAATTAACAGATCTACACTATTTGCTTTAGAAATATAAATACCAATAAAATAAGGATCCTGGTTCTTGGAGGAGTGGGCCCTTGTTCCATCTTGAATTAGGATTTGAAAAAGTAATATTCTCTCAAAACAAAGTGGCTATTTTATTGTTGAAATGTTCTGTGTTACAAAAACGCATTTATATCTTTCTATATCTCTATCTCTATGTATATGTATGTATATCTCTTCTTTTCTAAATCTATCTATAGGTCTTTATATATATATATATATATATATTTCATTCAAAGATGTATTTACGGCCATAGTTGCTCTACCTATTCAGATGGAACCAAATAGTGCCCAAAATAGATGTTAAATTTGGAACTCTTCTTTGGACATATAGTCTCGATAAGTTATCCTGGATCTTCGAGTATGAAGAATTAGAAATCTTCTGATCTGCTCCTGATTGGAAGGCTCATTGATTGCTCTATCATTAGATGTCATCAAAATAAATAGATTCCCATTGGTTAGGAACTTTGGAGAAGTTCTGGAACTAAAGGGGACTATTCTAGATCTAATCGTGAAAGTTCCAGAGCTAAACGCAGGAGTTTCGAACTAAGTGTGGGAGTTCGGAACTAAGTTTGAAAGTTCTAGAACTAAGTGATAGAGCTCATAACTGTGTGATGGAGTTCTAAAACTAAGTCTGGAAGTTCCGGAACTAAGTCGTATTGAGCCAAAGCTCCCAAAAACATGTTGATTGCTTCATACTTCGTTCTTCTGATTGATTATGACCTGTTTTATTACAAAAACTAAATTTCCACACACTTTGTTAGGAATTACAGAGCTTTTAAACTTTATAAATAAATTCAAAAAATATGGACAATTACATCCTAACTTACATTAGATCAAACAAAAGTCACAAAATGCAGTCAAACTTGATAAAAAGGAGAGTAAAATAAGATCATTTATTGTGCATTAACAAGACATATTTTGGCCTTATCATCTCCCCTATACTTACTTGTTTGTAAGTCCCCTTACAAAATTTACTCTTCAAATCTTGGGTTGTGGATTCTCGTATTCTAATTGACTACTCAGTCAATTGGTTAAACCGAATATCCAGTGTTTTAGTTCGAAGTACTATACCCCGATCATGATTCTACTTTCCTCGACATTCCTCAAATTGAGTGGGATCTTGAAGTTCTCTATTTTTCCATGGTGACATAGGGGTGAGGAGGAGAGGAGGCCTTGTTCTCATTCCCATCCATATACCCCAACATTTTTCATTGACTTGAGGGATTAGTGTACACAAGGCTTTAGCTCTTTCTAAGCTCCATATTAAGTTTGTGTGAGATATCACTTCTCTTCTTCTCAATGCAACTGTAAGAAACTCCCATATTTTAAAACATCCATCATAAATCTATTCAAAGTTTTCCTCCTCATAAGAGGTGAAGGCACTAATACGTTTATGTAAACTCGGCTAGATAATGTGACTTGAATCGTTTATCAAAGGCATGGGATCTGAAATGTATAGCAAAGGCAGATGGTTTACCATAGTGATCCCTCATGTAAAGACCAAATGAACTAGCTTTTAATAGATGCTTAGAATCCCTCTCTTTCCATGCAATTTAATTTTGAAGAATAGAAATAAATGCATTCAGTTGGGTTTCTTGTACATACAAATTGATCATGAGGCATGTGTTCTTTTTCCAAAGCATAAGATCGGCAGAGATAAAATTTGTAGAGAAGATTTTTTTGCTTTGCATTAGTTGAGAAATAGGTTGTCATGAAATCGATTAATATTTTATTTCATGTGGAAGGCCACACGCAATTCTTGATAGTTCACAATGACTAAATTGTTCTTCCAAAAAGACACCGTATGCAGGAGAAGGTCTCCTACATGTGAGTAACTTTTCACTCATTATGAAAACCATTTGTATTTTTACAAGACATTTAAATTTGTCTTCTTCCTCTTTGTAGAATTTTCTTCCCATTTCTTCCTTGTTTTCTTTTCTTCTTCCATCTTGTTTCTCAAGTCCTCATTTGATGTTTTAAATTCATTAAGTTCCATGCAAATATCATCCCATAATCGGCTTGAGTGACCAGTAAGTCAATTCAATATGTGCAGATATGTTGACATAGCACTTGGTTTTCTAGAAAATTGACATTCTTCTTCTTTTTCCATCATCTCGTTGTTTGACCATTGTCAATTCTTGATCCTATTTTGTGAGCTGATTTTTTAGTTTCTTAATGAGCATTTACCTCTCGTTTCTAACTTGAGTTTGAGGAATTTTAATTCCTCATCCTTCTCTCTGATGATGAGTTCTTCTTTGGACAAAAACAAAGTCTGTTTTAAGTGTTGTTTTTCCTCTTTTTCTGAAAGTTCATTGGGAAATGAGCATTCCTCTTCTACCAAAGGGGATTTCCCTTTCCGTTTCCAAGATGCCAATTCCTCTTCTTCATGTGACAATGTTGTTGATTCACCCAACTCTTGACAAGCATGTTCTTCAAAACTTTCATCTTCTCCACCTCAGTTTGGCTTGGTTCAAGAGGATTCATGGCCATGCTGCCCAAAATATCAACTTATTTTTCCAACCCATCATGTTCTTCCATCTCCTCTGGAATTTCCCTAGACCTCTTATGAATTCTTCTTCTTTGAGGAGCTTCAAAATTTCTGGAAATGGGTTTCCTCCTAGAGCTTCTTCTAACTTTCACTTCATGCTCTAGCTTAGGTGAACTATCACTATCAGAGACAAATATTAGTTCTCCTAGTACTGTTGTAGAGGAAGTATTTTCTTTTATAGTCACAATAGTTTCGCTGTGACTTTGATCCTTCTTCCAAATCTCCTTCTTCTTTTAGTACATTACCCCCACATATTTCCTTATTTTCCTTTAGGGGCATCAACCTCCAAATTACTTGTAGGAGAAAAAGGGGTTGGTATTCCCCTCCTGATAATATCAGGGTTTTGCTTAAACTTGTTAAGAAACTTTTCCCATATTTCTTTGAAAGAAAATGTGTTTGGCATACCAAATGGATTAACCCATGATGTCTAATTGTTCTAAATCCCTGTGAATACCTCTGAGCCATTATCTAGATGGAGTCAAAAGGAATCTTAGAAGATTTACTATATATTTTGGTTTTGAATTCCCATACCTAAGATATATTAACATCTTAAATAATTATCTTCCCACAGTCCCAAATTGACCATCGCAAGTTAAATACTTAACTACCCAAAATTCTACCTTGTCAAAGGGTTTAGGTGAGATGGCCCTTCTGACCCCCTTTATGATTTTCTTGGTGTTATAGATATATTGGGGCTCAGATTCCCCTCTTATATCAAGGTTTCCACCAGATCTTTAAGGGTCCCCTTGACAAGATTTGGGACATGCACAATTGGTATTCCAGACACATTACTCATTGTATTGACAGTAAAAGGAATTATAATGCTTCTAAATTTAGTTCTGGATTCTTCTAAATTTACACAAAAATTACCTTACGAATTTGTCATTGTACCTCGAGAAAAGTTTTAGGAAATCTAACCACCCCGCTCGTCAAAAATGGTCATCACTTTTACATCTGCAAGCGTTGGGTATCATCCTCTAGCTCTGACTTCTTTTTAATCCCCATGGTAAAGAGGATGATTCAAATTATTCTTTCTTCAAATTCAGAATTAGCTATAGAACTCTTTGGATTTAGTGCGGCACTATTGTGTTTAGTCATGGAACTACCTGTGTTTATCTACGAAATTGATGAGTTTAGTCTGGAATTCAAATACAATTCTTATGCTTCTTCTTTGAAATTCTTCTACAACTACTTCTCAACTTCGTTTATTCCGCCCAAATGATAGCTAATTATAAATATACCGCCACTTTCTTATTCCATCAACATCACCCTCATGATTACTTGCTTTTAATCATAATGCATAATAAATGAATCATCATATTGACTTATTAAATCAATTCTAATCGCACATGCGAACTTTTAATTTAACCTTTTAATAAGTTCAAGACATAAGTACCATCCTTTGCTGATGTAATCCCTCCACCTTAATGACTCATCATTCCTAAAAGTGAAAAAGGAAAAATGGTTAGAAAGACAACTATAATTCAAACAAATTCTTTTTATTTTTCATTTGCCATTTATTGAGGAGACCAACCGCCATTGCTGGTTTTCAATTGATCTTTGAGAGATTTTTTTGGGAAGAGAAGGAAATTCACTGGTTTTCATTCCTTCCCTTTTTATTTTATTTTTGTTATTTTTCTTTTTTCTTTAGGAAGAGAATGCCATTTGCTGGTTTTCATTGTCTTCCCTTTATTTTGGATCCATCATCGATTATTTGATCATTTTGGAAGAAATGGGTTCTTCCATATGATCAAATTATTTTTTTGCTTCAATCTACTTGAAGAATTCATCCCTAGTAGGAGGCTTCCTATAAAGTTTTAGCCTATGTCCATTGAACAAAAGTGTCCTTCTACGCCATCAATGGGAAGTAAAGAAATAAAGCCATTGTCAAATATCTACTCAATATGATAGGGTCTTAACCATCCGGTTCTTAACTTGCCCTTAAATTGTTGGTACTTGGAATCAAACAAGAATGCCCAATCTCCTACCTTGAATTACCTTTTCTTGATATGTCTTTCATGCCACTTTGCTTGCTTTGATCTTGGATTATCTTTGTCTCTGCTTAAGTGCTTCCATTCTCAACTCATCCAATTCATTGAGTTGAAGAATTCTTTCCTTTGTGCCGCATCCAACTCAATACCCACTTTAGCTATTGTCCTTAATGTTTGTAGTTCAAATTCAATTTGTAACAAAGGATTTTTCCCATAAATTAACTCGTATGGTGAAAACCTTGTTGTATTCTTCCAAGTTGTATTATAATCCCAAAAACCTCGGGTAGTATCTTTACCCAATCTCTTCTCGCCTCGCTTCAATTTGTTTTTGGTAAGGATGTTTTCCAATTCTCTGTTTGTTACTTTTGCTTGTCCATTTGACTATGGGTGATAGGGAGATGAATTCCTATGATTAATATGATAGTACATTGTGAAGGCTCTGGATCATATTAGACATAGACATGAAGCTGTGGCCCCTAGATGCGAAACTATACCCCTTGGTGCTCCAAATTTCATCATAATTTTGTGCCAAAGGAAATCAACAATCTGTTTCTTCAAAGTGGCATTTTTAAATCATGCACCTCTACCCACTTTGTCACATAATCAATACACACAAGAGTGTGCTCCTTTCCTTGTGAAGGAGGACTAAAGGGACCGAAAAACTCTAGCCCCTACCTTTCAAATGGTTCAATCACTACTTGATGTTGCAGAGGCATTTCACCGGTAAAGGTTGGTTGTCCCATCCTTTGACAGGATCACACCGCTTGATATATATCTTCACAATTTTATACCGAGATGGCCAATAATAGCCAATGCCAAGTATCTTCGAAATGTTCTTTTTACTAAAAAGTGTCCTCCACTTGGTTCATCATGACATGCCCTAAGTATGTCAAAGATTTCATCTTCTCTCACACACCTACATAAAACCAAATAAGGACCACATTTAAACAACATTCCATTTAACCATTTAAATTATGCATTGGTTTTGATTAACTTCCTCATTTGTTTCTTAGTGAAAGAAGGAGGAAACTTCCCTCTTGCAAGATAATTTTCCATATCAGCAAACCATGGTGTATTTGAAATAACAAACAATTCTTCTTCTCGGAAAGTTGTCCTTAACTGGATCTTGCTCCCCTGTAGTGGTCAATCTTGAAAAGAAATCAACTACCACATTAGATTTTCTTGGATTATCTACTATGGTAATATCAAATTCTTGTAAAAGTAATAACCATCTAATTATCCTACCTCTAACCACTTTGGTTTGTTCATTAAGTATCTAATCTTTGAGTGATCTATATGTACAAATATGTTTTACCTTGTAATATAATGTCCGAACTTACTAATTGCATAGATCACAACAAGAAATTCTTTTTCAGTGGTAGTGTAATTTCTTTCAGTGGGAGTAATATTTTTACTAAGGTAGTAAATAACATACATTTTCCCTTCTTCATCTTTCTATCCCAAAGCTGCACCAATTGAGTTATTTGAGGCATCTGTTTGGATGTGAAAAGGTTTCTCCCAATTAGTTCCTCTCAATATTGGGGAAGTGAATAATTTTTTTAATTTCCTCAAAAGCATGTTGATACTTTTCATCCCAACAAAATTCACAATCCTTGCTAAGTAAACTAAACATGGGGGAATTTTTTTACTAAAATCCTTAATAAAATTCTTATAGTATCCAACATGCCCTAAAAATGACTTGATATCTATGGGGGTTTGAGGAACAGGTAATTCTAAAATAATCCCGATTTTCTCTTGGTCAACTCCGAATTCCCCTTTTTGAAATGTGGTGTCATAATACAATCCCTCATCAACCATCATTAAAAATTTCTCATGACTAAGAGACAAATGGTGTTCCTCACATCTTGTTATTAATTTTTCCAAATTCTTCAAAGCATCATCAAATATTTCTCCATGTACGATAAATTCATCCATGTAAACCTCTACACAATCATTTGTTAGGTTAGCAAAAATTGCTAATACAACTCTTTGGAAAGTCTTTGAAGCATTAAATAGTCCAAATGGCAATACCCTATAGGAAAAGGTACCCAATGGAAAAGTAAAGGTATTTTTGTTCTTATCCTCGTAGCAACACTAATTTCATTATATCCACTAAAGCCATCCAAGAAGGAAAAGTATTGTTTACTCGCAAGGTTGTCCAAAACTTGATCTATGAATGGTAAGGGAAAATAATCTCTCGGTGTGGCTTTGTTCAGCTCCCTATAATCAACAATAATCCTCCATTTTCTTTTATTTTCAGGCATAATTAAAAGAGGAGACACCCATGACTATCTAAGATAGGGTAGATAAAAACTACTTGTAATAGTTTTTCAATTTCTTGCTTGACTATGTCCCTTAAGGTGGATTAATCCTTCTCTAAGATTGCTTAACTGGTTTAATGTTTTCAGTATATATGTGATGGGTGTAAATATTTGGATGGATTCCTTTCATAACCTTATAGTCCCAAGAAAAATATCTTGTATGATCTTTCAAAACATCAAACAATTTATCTTCTTCATCATTCTTTAGCCAACTATTAATGTTCAAAATTTTACCCAGTTGGATCTCAACATGTTTGGTTCCAATGTGTGATGAACTAATTTTTTAAAAGGGTTTCATCACTATGTTTAGTGGAAATGAATGTGGTAATAACATATGATATGTAGCAATATCTCCAAAATTCCCTTGAGAAAGAATACTAGACAAAGGGCATTAGGAAGAGTTATGATACTTATCTTGTTATCGATTAAACTCGTTGTCACTATTGTTTTCCATAAAGTCCTCACCATTTCCTGATGTATTTGAAACTGAAGCTACTAATTCCATAGCTATTTCTTCTCCTCCCCAAGATAAATCTTGTTCCTCCGGAGTGAAATTATTTACATTTGCATGAGATTGCTGCTGATGTGGTTCTGGAGATAAGTCTGATGGTTCCGAACTAAATTTGATGGTTCTAGAACTAAATCCATAGGTTCTGGAACTAAGTCCGTAGGTTCCGGAACTAACCCAAATTATTCCAAGGACAGTTGGTGTTCGTTCAATGGTTGATTAATCATATCTTCCATCTCTGTATGTGATCCTACAACGTTATCATAGCCAAAGAAGATAGATTTTGTTTATTAGTGTTAGGATCATCAACCCACAATTGTTCTTGATTATCAATAAAAGGTTATGTAGAGGGATATAAGGAAATTTGATTAGAACTCTTACCATTTGAGATAGTCATATCACCTGATCTACAATCAATTAAGGTAGCAATTGTAGCTAACCATGGTCTGCCCAAAATAATGGGATAACCAAGTGTTTTACCTTTTGGATGCAATATAAGGAAGTCCACTGAATATTCCCATGACTCCACCATAATTGCCACATCTTAAAATAACTCCTTCTAGTTTTGCTATATACTGATCCGCCATCTCTAATATGGTATTAGTAGGTTGTATACTTATTAATGGTAATGTTTTCAAAGTGTTCATTGTCATCTCATTTATAGCTGCTCCCAAATCAACCAAAATATTATGTATATCTTTATTCCCTATAGAGATAGAAATAACAGGGCTTCCAAGATCTCCATATTTGGGAAGTAGGAGTTTCCTGCTAATAAATCCATAAGTTTCCCATCTACCTTAATAGTCTGGTCTGCTTCTTCCTTCCAGGTCTTCTTAAACATAGAATTTTGATTAAATTTTTCAACTCCAGAATGTCCTTGATTGCTTGTAACAATGGTATTTAAATATTTAATTTCCTCAACTCCTGCACCAACTTAGATTCCTTGGTCCCTATAACTTCTTTGAATCTCTCTGGAAATGGAGTTTCAGTAGAGTTGCTATTTGGCTCCTTATCTTTTTCTTTTTCATCTTTCTTGGGAACAACCGCACTAGGGGTTTTAGTTTCTTTTGTCATTTCAATAATTATAACAGGTGGATTGCTAATTAATTTTCTAGATCTAGTTTGAATATATTTACAATCCATGGCATTTAGATCCATTGGTTTTTCTTGTTCTACCCCATAGATAGGAGTTGTTTGTTTGTTTCTGGGATTAACAACTGGTTGTGCTAGTATTTGTGTTTGAACCACATTTTTGGTTTGTGAATTTTGTGCTAGGGAACCCATTATGGCTTGTTGATTCTGATTGGGATATGTCCTTCCTTGAGCATAATTATTAGGGCTCCACCTAGGTTGTGACCAAGCATTCAAGTTACCTTGACTAGACCATGGTTGTTGGTGTCCTTGGGCATACCAAGATTGTCCTAACTAATCTTGAGGATTCCATGTTGGTTGAGGGACCCAAGGTGGTTGTCCCCAACTTTGTGGTACTGTTTGAGCTGCCCATGGCATCATCTAGGGGTTAGGAATTGACCTAGGCATGAACTACCCTTGGCTAGGTTGTCTTTAGAAAAAAATTACTTCTTCTGATGTGGATGGAGTGTTGGTTTGTTTAAGATGATTTTTAATAAATGGAAGAAGAGAACAAACATTACTCTCATGGTCCCTAGATTCATAGATAAGACACATTTCTATTTTATCTAGAGGACAATCTCTTATTGCATGCTTCTTCCTGCATCTAGGAAAATACATAGCTAATGGTTCAGTTTTAGCATTTGCTTTAGCTTGCAATCCATCCATGGTGGAGGTTAATTGAACTAGAATGTCTATTTTAAATTTTGCTAGTTCATCCATTAGTTTGTTCATATCTAGGTTCAGACTTTTAACTATTTTTTTCTTTCCTAGGTCCACCCCTTGTTCTTGAATAGCTTCTACAAATGTCTTTAATATCATTCATTCTTAATTGATCAATGTTTCCACCTCCCATCAAATCAAGGGCTTCCCTAGATTCATCATCCAGAACTTTAAGAAAAATGGTTTTTCTTAACTCTTCTTGTAGTACAAATCCACATGTTTTACTTACAAAGAGGAATTTGTCTAAATAATCTTCCATATTCTCATCCTCCCATTGTTTGATTTCAAAAATTCTTCCTTCTTGTTCCTCCCTCTACAATAGTCTTGAAACTTGTCTAGAAGGCAATTTCCATTTGTGCCCAAGTGGTAATAGAATTAGATGTTAATCCCATAAACCACCTTGTTACTAAATCCTTTAGGGTAGATGGAAATAACTTGAGCTTCGATTTTTTTATAATCATAAGTCGACACAATACTTTAAATTCAAACAGAATTGGTCGGGATATTGAGATGACATTCCTCTAAATATGGGTAAATGTGCGGGTGAAGTATTATTCATAAGTGTATCATCATCATCCAACTGAATTGGATAAGTATAGGTCCTATCGGGTTCTCTTTCAGCTTCTCATGCCATTTCGCAATACCTTCTAGACTTTTCTCCCAATCAATGTGGTATGTGATATGCTTTGGGGAAGGTGAAAAGTAAAGAGTAAGAGGTTAACTACTCAATTATGAATCAAAAATTTCTCTAAATGGGTCTTGGGATAAAATCCTCTTCCTAAAGGTTCCACTTCTTTCTGGTGATTGATTAAGGAATTCCAAAGGTGGCAATTCTACTTCTTGCCTAACAGGGACAAAGGTGCTTCTAATTCTTGGTCAACTTCCTTATTTGATCGAGAAGATGCTGATGATTCTTGTTCAGATATTTTTGGGAGGAATCTACCCTTGGAGTCTCTTGGTCTACTCATAAATTTTATGATGACGTAGGGAAGATTCTTCAATTACTAGATGTATGATTGTTGCTCTTGTTGACACCTAATTAGACAATTCTAACTAGTGGTTCCCGAAAACGATGCCAAAAATGATGGGTGTTGTTATTCCCTTCATTTAATCAACTCTTTGTTGATGTCATATTCAAACTAGGGGTGTGTCTAAAGCTATATGCAACAAGAAAATCCTAGTGATCTAGTAATTGTCTGTAGGTATTTTTATTTTATTTTCTCGAGGGTTTTTGCAGTGTAACTAAAGATAGCTCATCATTTCACGAATGCAAGTAAATAGCTTGGCATGTTTCAATGAGGGGAGCCCAAGTTCATGACTAAACAAGATTGATTTATACTTTTGAGCTCAATGTCAAGGCTCGGGAAATAGGTTCGATGTTGTAGCAAGAGTGGAAGCAAGTTCACATGAAAAAAAATTGAGCTCGCTGCAAAGGATGACTTGAGATGGGTATTGTAGAAGGAAAACTTGGGTGATAGCTCGGGTCCGGAGATGATGAAAAAGAAGCTCGTGATATTTACTGGTGTTCGAGCTCGAGAAAAATTTGGAGAACTATTAAGTGAGAGGCTCAAGTAAGATGTGGAACCTAGCTTGGTCTCAGTTGTGAGCATGACATGAAGAAACGTAAGTGGTGAAAGGATCAACATCAAGCTCACAATTGACATGACAGAGTGGAGAGGTCGATTCATCCATGAGAGCATCAAATGAAATTGTAGGAGTTTGACGAAAGGAGGTCTAACATGTTAGCTGAGATAATTTGGTAATATAAAAATGAGTTACTCTGAGTCACACAAGAGGAGTCGGGACGAGTTCTAGAGTCGGGCTCGGTATCTTGAAGTTAATTGAGTTCATAAAAGCTAAGCGTAACAGGCTTGTTGATTCATAAAATGTGAGAAACGAGCTCATAGGTTGGGCTTGGCATAGTGGAAATGACCGAATATGAATGGTCTCATTGAGCCAAAAATTAGAAATTCAGGAAATTTTCTAAGGTTAAGCGGGAAAGCTCATTGAAATGAGCTCACAAACAAGCTCTTATGGCTAGAGGTTTTATTGCATGGAGATACTATGAAATTAACAGGGGGATGGTGATGAATGGCTCGGATCACCGAGTCATGGATCAAGTAGAGCGAGTTTCTCGGGAATTTGGAGTTTGAATCAACATGAGTGCATTATTGTTGAGCAAGTTTGGAGCTTGGAAATTACAAGTAGGGATCAATTTGAGTCATCGCAAGCATTGGAGATGAGTTCAGATTAGGCCAATTTAATCCTCAAGTTCTCGGCCTTAAACTCTTTTGGAAATAAGCTCTGCGGTCGACGTTGAAGGCATGGGGAGAATCTAATGCAAAGTTTGATCCAAAAAAATATAGGTAAGATCCCGTTAAGCCATATTCAGAACTTGATATAATGTAGAGAATATGGATTGACATAAAATAAAGGAGCTCGTGAATGATAAGTTTGGTGGGAGGAAGATGTCTATAGGGCGAGTTGATGATTCTTAGGTCCCCATAACGGAACTAGGTGCTCATTTGAGTTAATTTTGGAACTCACTGTAGATCCCGTAAAATGAGCTCAATCACTAGTGAGACATTTAGGACGCCGAGCTGCATCGATGAACTCAGTGTGAGATTTTAGGGCTTATAGGGATAGAAGTGAGGTGTGATCCAAATGAATGAGCTACCCGAGGTTCATGTGGAGTTGTGAGCTTGGCTCATCACGGAGATATTGTTGAAGGAAAATTCGTAAAGCTATAGCGTGGTAGATAAGAGTTAGGTGTGATCTTACATAGTGATTGTTCTGGCTTGGGCTCGGTGCTCAGGCACGCAACAAAAGAACATGCAATGCCTAACTCAAGGAATTATCAGGGAAAATGTGATCCCATGGCGAGTTTGAGACCGAGTCGTTGTGATGGTTTAGAGATCTCACAGCTCGGGGTTGGCTCGAAGTTGAAATCACCTAGTGGGAAAACTCTAATTTGAAGCCAGATTCAAAATTTTAGTAAGTGGGAAACCAAGATGAGAACCCTGTGCTCAGAGCATTGACATGGGAAGTTTATGGGGCCCTCAGACTTAGAGAAGAAAATTTCAGAGCACTCATTGGCCAAGTAGTTGCCAGGGACCCGTGAAATCGTCTTTCTGTGTGGGGAACGTAGTGAGAAAAAAATCAAAGTTGGGGAGTTTCAAGCCATTGTGGCCAATTGAAGATTTAAGGAGGCTTTGCTAAGCTTGGCATGACAATGGTGATAAGTTCCCAATATCCTAGTTTCCAAGATGTGGAAATTCAGGTCGTTTAAGCCAAGGCAAGTCAACCCTTGTTGCCGTAAGAGATCGAAATGTGACGGTGGAGAACCACTTAACTTGAGTCATTGGTGACCCTCGAATCACTCGGCCCAAGAGGCCGGAGAACGTGGAGCTCACTAACCAATGCCCACCTATAACATAAAGGATAGTTTGACATGGTATAGCTGGGTCAAAATAGTAGTTAAGGCAATACAAGCCCATTGTGGATTTTAACTCAACTTGGGAGTAAATGCAAGCACATTGGACATTTGTTGGGGCGAGTGGAAATCTGTCTTAGAAAGTTAAACTAAAACACGTCAAGAGCATTAAGGACATTGAAGCGGGATATATGACGAGTTGTCATGTAGGGATATGATAAATAGTGAAGACCCATTCAATGAGCTGAGGTATTGCATCACATGGAGAATGGAGACATGGAGAAGTGTTTGATAGTTTACCCATTGAAACCTTGGTGAGTCATATGGAAATGTGGAGCTCAGTGTTGGGCGGTGGAAGTATAATATGGTAGGTTTGTTCAAATTAACACTTAAACCTCTTCCAAAGCATAAGTAACCTCAGAGTCTCACCTATTTCAATTTATTTGTATTAAAACATTTAATTTAATGAAAAATTAGATTCAAATTTTTGAATATTATTAAGTGATAGTGGAATTTTCCGGGGTTTAATTAATGATGTAATTAAGTGTGAAGGCCATCACATGTCATTATTGATTCCCTATAATTTAGGCTTTCTCCATCCTTTGTTAAAAACTATATTTTCTATAAAATGTAGATGAGAAGCTCATTTTCGGGGGTTGGACAATTGAACAAGTGCACATTTTTCAAGAATCCTCTCTCTTTCTACTAGTTTTTGGATTGGGAATTTTCAAGCCTCTCTTCCAGTATTGTAATGGAAAATGTTGCCTCTTCCTAAATGTATTGATGCATTGTGCACGTGATTGAAGTAATAAAAGTGTGTGTTTTGTGACTATTATTGGTCCTTTCATCATTCTATCTACTTTGTTGTGCCTTTCTCATGCTTGCAGGTACATTGTGTAAATTCAAGTTTCCATTACAGTTTTTTGGAGGTTTTGTGCTTATCTAGTAGTGGAGTTTTGTATGTGGTTGGGTTGTGATGCTTGCTCATCCTTCTTAGTTTCATCCTTCTTCACTAGAACACCAGAATATTGTTTGTTTGATTGAGCTTAATGAAGGGAATGTTTGCTTCATAGTATTGGTGTTTTGTTTACCCTCTCTAAGTTGCAGTAGGTGAAATTGGAATGTGGTGTATTTTCTCACCCTCTTCAAATCAACCCTTCTCTGTTGGAAGATCAGAAAGTTTTCTAGCAACACCCTTTTCTTGGTACATCACCATCCTTAGTTTAGGTTTTATTTCTTACAAAATCTCTTTCCCTAATCCCTTGGTAGGTTAGTATAGGACCTCTTCATAGGTTCACCTTTAGCCCAAGTACCATATCTTGAGAGGTGATCCCATGTTACCCAATCATACCAAATGTCTTGTTCACATTCGGCCATTCGGGAGGTGTAGTGATTTAGCGATAACAATTTTTGGCACCCTGGTGGGAGGAAGAGTTGGTACTTCTCTTCTCACTTGCACAAATCAAAGTACCTGGAGACTCTATATCTTTGGATTTCAAATCTCATTGTGTTAACTTATGTGAAGAATTTAGACAAGAGCTTCTTCAAAGTAAGGAAATTTTCAGCATATTGAGTTATCATCATCTCCTCCAAGGAGAAGAAGAAGAGGCATCTCAACATCACCCATTGTAGCATCACCTCATAGGGGTCATTCAAATCCCTTACTGGAAGGTTTCCTCAACCAAGGAACAATGAACCTCTCGTTGGTATAGTAGTCCCTACAAGGAACCAAGTTTTTCCTCCTTTCAATGTAAACAATCCTCTTCATTTGGCTCAACATGATCCTATACCTAGTGCGACACTCAAAATTTTTCCCTTTTACATAGGGGAAACTCATATTACTTCAGTGGAACATATTATTGATGTAGCCAGTATTTGCATAGTACATAATATTATAGAAGACAATGTTGCATGGTCAGACTCCTTGCCACTTCCTTCAAGGGAAAATCACTTCAGTGGTTTCGTGGGTTAGAAGATGGTACTATAACCACTTGGGACATGTTGGGAGAAAATATCTATAAATAGTTTGAAGATAAGAGTGATCATTTGTCACTCCTAGAATAGATCACTACCATAAAGAGAGATCCTCAGGAATACATGAGTGATTTCAACTTCATTTCTACAAGACTTGGAATAGAATTCAGGAACTCATAAAACCTTCTCCCAATAATACATTCTTGTATTATTTGTGATCCTTGAATACCAATGTAGCAATTATAATCTAGTCCATGGGAGGGACTACACTACTTGATGCCTATGAAGTTGCCATAAAAGTAGAGAATTCCTTGATTCAAGCTGGAAATATATCTCAATGACTGCCAATGCCATTGTCTACAAATCTTACAAACACTCACTGTCATTGCTTTCTATTCTAGTAGGTTCCAACAACTTGGTTCAGTCTACCCCTTCTCCTTCAAATGATCTATTTGAAGTCAAGTCACTACTACAAACTTTTGGGAACAAGCTTGTTGCACTCAAGAGGCAACAATTTCAATATAACCATCCATACCAGCCACAAAATCAGTAGTATCAAGGCTAACCATCCTCCTTTTCAAGGAACAATCAGCCTCAAAATCAAACTGCAAGTCAAGTTGTAAATGTCAGGCCTTTGAACTTTCGAAACCCTCTTGTTGTTAGCTCATCTAGAGCCATAGTACCTATCTAGAATAATCTAGTTCAAGACTACGAATGGTGTTATCCTTGTGCTCAACCTCACAACCAAAATTTTTGCCCCAATAGAGTTCTTAGCTTAGGCCCTTATGGTTCAAAGTGTATCTACCCCTCTAGAGCCAATATAAAATTCATCTACGCAGGAAATAACATATCAACTGTAGGCACCTGAAGAGACCACTTTGCTAAATTGGCAAGCAAATTTTTTTGCGGATTAAATATTGATTCTTCATCGGTGGTGAAAAATAATCATTCTAAGAAGAGGCCAATGGAATCTCAACCTTCCAAATCCAATCAAGCATCCACTTTGCAGCCTAGGCCACAAGTGACGTTTGACAAAGATGCGGGAAAGAAACCACTAGAAGCATAGCCTACTCAAGCCATAAGAAAAGAAGGTGTTTCGGGCATCATGGTGCCTAACAAATTTTTTCCAAAGGAGGATCCCAATGTGCAGAAAAAAATTGGAAAATTAGGTGGCATTCCCTTCAACATCATCGAACAAATGAAGAAAACCAATCTAAATTTCATGATGTGGGATGCACTTTCAATTCCTTCCCAAAGGAATTTTTTGCAAGAAGCTGAAAGGCTTTAGTATAACTGATGGAGCATCAAGAATGAGATGCCAACTACTACAAGTTTGTGTCAATCAAAAGGTAAAATTTCTCCTAAGAGTAATAAACCTCCACCATTATACATTTCTCTTATCATTTGACGACCACGGTACATAATTGCATGATCGATTTTGATGCCGAGTGAGCTTAGTCATGCCCAAAGAAATTATAATTGTACTAGGAATACAATATATGTCGGTTGTAAGAGGATTTTTTAAGTTGGATGGCACATCCATTAAAATTTTTACATTTATCAAAGTAATTCCATTTACCATCCATGCATGCTTGAGTTTGTCATTCACTCAAGACA
Source organism: Taxus wallichiana var. yunnanensis (assembly GCA_018340775.1). Taxonomy (NCBI): domain Eukaryota; kingdom Viridiplantae; phylum Streptophyta; class Pinopsida; order Cupressales; family Taxaceae; genus Taxus; species Taxus wallichiana. The sequence goes on from CM031238.1 coordinate 859,260,759, forward strand.
TATCGGTCATTGATCTCCCTCCTCTCTTTGTCATCTTCCTATCATGAGATTTTACTGCCAAGATGTTACTGCTAAGATGGGCGGTTATCTATTAGTTGATTTGTCACATATGATTCTTAGGACTCGATACGGAACTAAAGTGACTATAAGGGTGGAACCAATTTTCCATAATCATGTGGAGCCCTATACTACTAGTCCTATAAATGGGAATTATACCATCCATGATTGAGAGGATGAAGTTGCGATCACAAACCAACCACTCTTGTGGAAGAAGTCCCTGATACTATCTTTAGATGAAGTGAGTGGAGATCATCAGTATGATCCCTATGCTAAGGAATTTATAGAATAAGAATCTAGTTTGTTGTTTTTAGAAGAGACGAGATTGGGTACATACTGCATTCATGAAGAAGGTACGATCATACCACAACTTGTCAAAACACAAAACAATTCTAAAGGACTATGGTAATTGTTCTTTGATGGATTAAGGAGTAAGAATGGATTTGGTGTTGGTGTCATGCTAATTTCTCCAAAAGGAGATAAGTACTTCTCATATTTCGATTGCAATTCAGTTGCACTAACAATGTTGCTAAATACGAGGCCCTTGTGCAAGGAATTTAGCTAGCTCAAAAGAAGGGAATCAAAGCCTTGACTATTTTTGGAGATAGTGAGTTAGTTTTCATCGACACACAAAGTGCATCCAAAATTATCTTCTAAGATCCTACGAATCAGATTTAGAATCGATTGAATATTTCGAGGCTTTTGGGATTTATGCTATTCCTAGAAATCAAAATCAATATGTTGATATTCTTGCTTTTATTACCTCGCAATATGGCATACCTATTGATATCATGAAAGAGGGCCAATAATATGTCAAAATGGTGGTTCGACCTATAGTTCTTGATAATGTGAGTAGCTGGAAAGTGTTTGATAGTGACAAAAAAATGTTCTTTTTCTACAAGAAGAGGCAAATTTTTCTATGAAAGATCAAGAAAAGTTGCAAGAAGCATATGGTGATCAAATCATACAATTGAAAAGCAACAAGCTACTAAAAGGCTTAGTTACTCTAGAATCAATTCAAATGATCAAGCCAAAAGACAAAGCTCTAACATGGTGGTCAAAGAAGAAGATTTTGAGGAAGTCAAGGTAGCAAATGAAAAAGTTCTAAAGATCGGTAAAGTATGCACTCCTAAGAAGAAAAAAAGATTTCATAAAACTTTTTCAAGAGTATCATGACATTTTTGCATGGAGCTACAAAGACTTGTGTGGTTTTGATCTAGGTCTAGCACAACATACCATCAAACTGGATCCTAATGTCAAGCCAATTCATCAGAAACAAAGGCCAATTAATCCCAAAATTGAGCCACTAATGAGGAAGGAGATAACAAAAATCATTGAGGCATGTATAATTTTTCCTATTAAGCATTCCTCTTGGGTAGCCAATCTAGTCCTTGTAAGGAAGAAGAATGGAGAAATTCAGCTATGTGTGGACTTCAGGGATTTGAACCGTGCCTCGTTGAAAGATCACTATCCCCTTCCATCGATGGAGAAAATCCTTCAAACAGTGGCAGGAGCTCAAATATTTTCTTTACTCAATGGATATTCAGGTTACAATCAAATTCTAGTCCAAGAAGTGATCAATTCAAAATGGCTTTCACTACTAAGTGAGGCACGTATGCTTACAAAAAAATTCCATTCAAATTGTCCAATGTTGGGCTACTTTCCAAAGAGCCATGGACATGGCATTTAAGGGACTAATTAATGATTTAATCTTGTTTTACCTTGATGATATAATTACATATGCTAAGCATGTAGAAGACCACATCATGCATCTAAGGAAGGTTTTCCAAAGATGTAGAGAGTTTGGAGTTTCACTTAACTCGAAGAAATGCATTTTGCAAAGTACATGAGGGAAAGTTGTTAGGACATATTGTTTCACTAGAAGGACTGTCAATCGATCTAGCTAGGATTTGTTTGATTATGTCCTTATCTCTCCCAAGTCACAAGAAGGGTCTCTAGAGTTTTTAGGAACCATAAATTTCATGTGGAGATTCATTCCTCTTAGTTTGCAACCTTGGCTAAACCATTAACAGCCATGTTGAAGAAAAATATGCCTTTCTCATGGATGAAGGAAGGAAAGGAGAGATTTGAAGCCATCAAAACAACCATTTCTCAAGCTCCCATGCTAGTGAACCCCAAGTTTGATAAATATTTTATTCTTTATGATTTTGCAGGTCAAGAGAGCATTTAGGTATCCTCACCTAGAAAAATGACGTTCGATGGAGTAACCAATTACTTTCTTCAGTCAATCCCTCAAAGAATATGAGCTCAAATATTCATTCATTGAAAAAAATTCTTTGCGGTTATTCGAGATTTGAAGAAATTCAAGCACATGTTGTCCAAAAAAATCATCTAATGGTGTCTCATCCAGTGTCAAGGAATTTTTATGAAGAAAGAGATGAACGAAAAGTGTGTTGGATGGATCACGAAGGTGATGGAGTATGACATACATATAAAAGTTACCAAACTTGTCAGAGTTAAATGTTTGTGTCAACAAATTTCTGCAGACATGGAATCAAAAGGTGATGAGGACGTGATGCTCTTAAATATTGTGAAGGTGATGATCAAAGTTGATTTGGTTATCCAAAATGAATAGTTTCCTTTTCTCAGAGCATATCCATTGATGACAGGATAAAATCAAAGGCAAACTTTCCATCTTTAGTATATTCCATATGTTTTGGTAGATAATGTTCTATTTCAAAGGGATTGAATGGTGTTCTCCTTCGATGCATGAGACCAAAATAGGTAAGTAAGATCTGGAAGAGTTTCATAATAGCCTATCGGGAGGACATTGATTAGCACAAACAACTACCATGATGATTATGAGGGCCAACTACTATTGGCTGGATTTATTCAAAGATGCCCATCTCTAGGTAAATAAGTGTAAAGAATGTGTCTTTTTCACCGAAAAGAAGTTGATCAGCTCTTCCACTGCATCCAATTCAAGTGGATCAACCCTTCATTCAATGGGGGTTGGATTTCATCAAAATGATTAATCCTCCATCCAGTGATGGACATAAATGGGTCCTTACTGCAACGAACTATTTTACTTGATGGATAGAGGTGGTAGCATTAAAAGAGAGCAATGAGAAGGCAGTTCTTGATTTCTTAAATGGTATAATGAAAAGGTTCGGTGTTCCATTTACAATCATTTCATAAAATGCAATGGATTTTATTGGTTTAAAGTTGAGTGAATGGGCTATTAAGAATGGAGTTTATCTCAAAACTTCATCCAATTACTATCCCAAGGAAATGGATTGGTTGAGTCTAGCAACAAAAATCTCACAAGGATTATCAAACACACTATGGAAACCAACAGGAGGACTTGGCACACATAACTTAAGACTACTTTATGGGCAGATTGGATCACACCTAAAAGGGGCATTGGAAATTCTCCTTTCATGCTTGTATATGGAAGAGAAGAAAAACTTCCACTCTCCTTAGAATTACCTTCTTTAGAGTTATCTCATCAACTTGAGGTTATGGAGAATGATCCTATGATAGTCATGTTCACTGAGCTCATGGAGTTAGAAGAAGTACAAACAAGGCTATGAAGACTTTGGAGCAACATCAGGCTCAAGTTAAGAAATATTTTGACAAGAAGGTGTCCAATAGACATTTTCAAGGAGATTTAGTTCTCAAATGGGATGAAGATAGAGCCAAACCAAGGAAAGCACGCCAAGTTTGATGCTCTCTGGAGCGGTCCATACATTATCAAAAGTTGCAAAGAGGTGAATTTGTTTCGTCTATATAGGCTCAATGGAGAATAACTTACCATTCATGTGAATGGGATACATCTCAAAGCTTGATTTTGAGATCATTCCACCCCCTTGTATAGTTTAGTTAGGTGTTTTCCTCCAAGTGCTTTTTTGCACATTGTTGTGTGTTGTTGTTCATTTTTCTTTCCTTTTTGTTGTGTTTTGTATTGTTCTACACACTGTATCATCATTAGAGGTTTTCAAGAGGAAAAAAGGTTCAAAATTTCAAGAGAGTTTTAGGATTCGCAATTCCTAAATTTTTTTATTTAATTTCCACAAGTACTCAATAGGTGTCAAACATTTTTTAGATTTAGTACTTTTCCTGCCTAGCGTTACCGCAGAGTTCAAGATCAATAAGACCAAGGAGACTTCGGGATGTATGTAAAAGATCAAATCATTTTTCAGGATTCCAACTTTGAATCCATGCCTAATGGATGACTTAAGGCTCTTTGGGATCATGTTTAGCAAGAAATCATCCCCAAGAGGTCACAAAAATGTTATCCAATTTTACACACATGGAAAAATTGGACAACGGGGTTCATTGAACTCTAGGTCTTCACCAAAGGACTTAGGGGCCTATAAGAAATTTCTTGTGTTTCGATAACATTTACAATGTTCCAGGAGGATTCAAGAACATCTTGAACTATGTTTCCTTTCCCGGGTTTTCAAAGCTCAAGGTTTACTCAGAGAAAGGAAATTGATATTTAAGAGGCTCACTCTCAAATGATTCATGCAAAAATGATCAAAATCTATAAATCAGGTTTAAAGGATCTTGTTGTACTTACATTACCCTCTAGTTTCAAGAAAGATCCTAAGAAAGTCACTTATCAGAGCAAAATAACATTTCGAGAGGATCCACATTAGGGGATGAGTTAAGGGATAACTCATCGAGTAGCTCGACGAGCTGAGCTTGAGGCAAAAAGATGCTTCTTAAGTTGGAAGGCCCGAGCGGCTCCATGAAGGAATGCTTGCATTAAGAAACCAAACCATGAGATCGTGCATGGTAAATAATGGTATCTCGATGATTTGTGGAATGGCTTAGTAGTCAAGCCCGAGATTACGAATTCAAGATGGTGGTGACTCAGGACTAGCTTGTCAAGGGCTCGAATCGGCAATATTGTTATAGAAATCAACCACGAGCTCCAGACCAAGCTAAGAATAGTACATGAAGAACCAATCTCTTAAGAGATCGATGAAGTATGAGTCACGGGATTAAACTCAAGATAGCTTGGCATATTACAAATGCAAGTAAATATTTTGGCATGTTTCACCGAGGGATATGATAAATAGTGAAGACCCATTCAACAAGCTTGAGGTATTGCATCGAAGGATAATGGAGAAGTGGAGAAGTGTTTGATAGTTTACCCATTGAAACCTTGGCCGAGTCATATAGAAACGTCGAGCTCGGTGTTTGGCGGTGGAAGTATAATATGGTAGGTTCATTCAAATTAGCACTTAAACCTCTTCCAAAGCATAAGTAACCTTGGAGTCCCACCTATTTAAATTTATTTTTATTAAAATATTTAATTTAATGAAAAATTGGATTCAAATTTTTGAATATTATTAAGTGACGGTGGAATTTCCCTGGGGTTTAATTAATGATGTAATCAAGTGTGAAGGCCATCACATGTCATTATTGATTCCCTATAATTTAGGCTTTCTCCATCCTTTGTTAAAAACTATATTTTCTATAAAATGTAGATGAGAAGTTCATTTTTGGGGTTGGACAATTGAACAAGTGCACATTTTTCAAGAATCCTCTCTCTTTCTACTAGTTTTGTGGATTGGGGAACTTTCAAGCCTCTCTTCCAATATTGTAATGGAAAATGTTGCCTCTTCTTGAATGTATTGATGCATTGTGCACATGATTGAAGTAATAAAAGTGTGTGTTTTGTGACTATTATTGGTCCTTTCATCATTCTATCTACTTTGTTGTGCCTTTCTCATGCTTGCAGGTACACTATGTAAATTCAAGTTTCCATTGCATTTTTTTGGAGGTTTTGTGCTTATCTAGTAGTGGAGTTTTGTATGTGGTTGGGTTGTGATGCTTTCTCATCCTTCTCAATTTCATCCTTCTTCACTGGAAGACCAAAAACTTGTTTGTTTGATTGAGATTAATAAAGGGAACATTTTCTTCATAGTCTGTGGTGTCTTGTTTACCCTCTCTAAGTTGCAAGTAGGTGAAATTAGACTATGGTGTATTTTCTCACCCTCTTCAAATCAACCCTTCTCTTGTTTGAAGATCATAAATTTGTCTAGCAACACCCTTTTCTTGGTGCATCACCATCCTTAGTGTAGGTTTTATTTCTTGCAAAATCTCTTTCCCTAATCCCATGATAGGTTAGTATAGGTCTAGTTAGCTATGTTATTTCAGACGAGAAGTAGTATAACACTTAGTCAAGGAAAAGGAAATTGAAATTCTTCGGAGGTTCACTTCTAGCCCAAGTCCCATAGTTTGAGAGGTGATCCCATGTTACCCAATTACATAAAATGTCCTGTTCACACTCTAGCCATTCGGGGGGTGCAATGATTTGATGATAAAAATTGGGTTAGGTATATTTGGTTGAGGGTAAACCTCCTTTTCTGAAATAGGCTTGCTAGGAAACTCAAGAAATTTATTCTTATCTACTCCAACTTCCTTCTCCTTGTTGATAGCATTGCCTTGACCAGAAGAAGATGAAGGTTGTGACTCCAACATCCTTTTCTTAGACCTTGTATTATCAACAACATTAATTTGAGGTCTACTAGAACTACCCACTACTTGATTTACCGTATGTAAGTCTAAAGCTCCAAAGAAAATGAGATTGATATCATGATTGACTTCTTAGATTCCTTCCACATTAGGATTGGGTGCTTCTAGAAATGGATCTTGTTGATTGGAAGAAATTTGAACCATGTAGGCTTGAACATGCAATGCCCTTTCACAAATAAGTTGATTATGTGGCTAATTACATGGGAAACACCATTATGTTTCCTGAATCACATTATTCTACACTGGTACCAATGCTTGGCTTGAGCTAGGAGCAAAGTGACTAGAGAGGAGCAATTGTTGCCAATGGAAGAGGTGCATTTTGACCCTGACCCTATTTTTTTTGTTAATTTTGTCCATATCTTTGATTAGGCTAGTTATTCCTATATGGTTGATATCCTTGGCCAAATCCTTTATTTGAATATTGCCCATGGTTTTGATAATTTCTATAGGATTGGGCTTGTTTTTTCCAAGGATATGACTTTATGGTCAAATATCTAATCAAGGCTTTCATGTCTTCATCTTCCTTTTGTTGTGTAGGAGAATAATATGTGGAGGTAGTGGGTTGGGAATTTTGCTCAGGAATAGGAGCAATAGAAGGTTGGGCAACTTGAGGCAATTTAGGATACAAGGGCATGGGTGGTCTAAGAGCTAGTTTCCCAGCTTGTATTAAACAATTTTCAACCCTAATGGCTAATGCATAGGCCCCAGGAAATGTTGCACCCCCCATAGATTGGATCATGAAAGCAATATCATAATTTAAAGCTCTTAAATAGTAAATAAAATCACCTTTTGGAGTTGGTCTTACAAGGGATAGAATTCTCTCCTAGGTCTTCTGAAATTTGAAATTAAAATCTACCATGAGCTCACTAGAGCCCTCTTTATAGTTTTTAGTTTTTCTAGTAAGGAGAGATTATCTACCTTTTTACCAAATTGATTGCAAAGGGCTGCCCCAATTTCATTCCAATAAGTGATTGATCCCGCAATCAAATTCTTGAACCATTGAAGAGCCATCCCTTGAATGAAGAAGCTAATAGCCTAATAGCCAAATATTGTTTAAACATTTTATGGATAGAAAAACATCGAAAATATCTTGAATATGGTCAAATTTGGTGGTATGATTTTCCCCAGTGAAGAAATGGATACTCTTAAGTGCATATGTTGGAATGCCATGCTTTGCATTAAGAGCAAAAGGACTACTAGTAGTAAATTTAATAAATGTTCTATTTACTGTTGTGCCATTATGATAAGTTTGAGAACTCTAGTATACTGCAAGAAAGGCATATACGGAAGTGGAGTAGGATGAGTCCTATTTGGTGGAGATGATAACCTCTGAAATTTTTACCTCTTCTTCTCCTCCTTGGTGATAATTACAGTACTCAAAAGCTCCTTCTTTTATTGTTTTGGACCTTGTTTGAATTATTATAATGAACTTGAGGCACTGATCAAGTTAAAACTAGTTGAATTGATGCTTGGATTCACCAGATGTATTAATATAATCCTCCAAAGGCTGGATATTATTAAGTCACATACAAAAACTCAATAAAAATTAAGATAAATCTTTTACATTGTCCCATTGGGTGTGCCAAACCGGTGGAGCTCAAATTTTCACCCGTCCCAAATCAAGTTGATCTAGGTATTTAAGGCAACATGGGATTATCTCCAAGTTGTGGTACTCACACTGAAACAAACCTCCAGAGAAGTTTGGTTCCTCTACCTACTTTCTATGCTAAAAATACTCCTAGAAAGGAAAATGTAGCTACCTAACACTAACCTATAATTCCAAGGGACTAGGGAGAGAGGAGGATGCATAAAATTAAATCCTAAGCTAAGGGAGGTGATAGCACCAAAAATAGGGGTGGAGACATTCCAAAGTGAGTGAAAATGAGAGGAAAATGGAGGAAGGAAGGGTAGAAAAAGTACCACAATCCAAAACAACATTCAAATGACCATTTTCATGGAGCACAATAGATTTGAACCCTGCAAGAAGAATAAAATATGCACAATACACCCAAAATTGTAATGAAAGGCAAGAAATGCAATACAACACAAGCTAGGGAAGATACAAGCCACAAAACATGAATTTTATTGCCTGAGGGATGAACAATTCATTATAATGCAAGAAATAAGGTAAGAATCACTTTGTAAAAAAAAAAAGTCTTAGGCTTGTAACTCACAAAAGCTCTGGAATAATTTTGATAGATTTCCTTTGCATTTTTAGAAAAAGTCTCTTTACAAAGTGCCTAACACTTAGATTTATAGCTTTCTAGAGAGAGAGAGAGAGAGAGAGAGAGTCGGAGACAATGTTTTAATGGCTTCAACTACCCACCAATGTAAAGGACCAATTCTAGAGAAGGAATGGGCAACCAACATGCTCCAAAGCACGTTATCATAAATTTCAAATGAAAATGTGGCACCCATACTCAATCAATTTAGGTAGTTGAATTTCTTGCATTTTGTTTTTACTATTAGTAAATGGTTTAGAAGGGACCATACCCTTAAGGGCCTCACCACTGTTGTTTAATTTGGATAGACGTACTAGAGCTAGAAATTTGGAAGGGCTTAACTAATTTCTAACAAAATCTCAGCTCCAACAACATCCTTTCCCTTTGAACTACGAAGAATTATTTTGGCAGGGAGAGGATTAGAAAAGGGGGCATCAATATTTGGATTTTGGTATGAATCCTTGGCTGCTTTGTGGAAGAGGGGGTGTAGATGGGGGTTAGTGGGGAGGTGGGGTCATTTGCCACTACATCAAGAAAGAAGTGATGAAGGAGGAAGATCACTCCTTGGTGCAAAGGGAGTACCCTTATGTGGTCTTGAACCTCTTTAATAGATTTCTCAAGAGAATGCAATATGTAGTGAGGGAAAATAACTTTAACAACATGCCTAAAGTGATTTAAAAGGATAAGATGATGCAAAGACAGGGTCAAAAATTGACCTTCAAGAGTAATATAATGAACAACCATCTTAGCAACCTTATTTAATGAAGGGGGATGGAGGAACAAAGGATTCCTGACTTACCAATTTGCAGAGACTTGTCACCCACTAGAAACACTTATCCTTAGAATCTTTATCAAACTTTTCCCAAAAACGTGTCCTTGTCCATGCTCATGCCCGTAATGAAGGAGATCATCTCTTCAGTAATTGTAAATTCTTTTTTTTTGAAATGGATGACTTTGTCCTTCCAATTTTAGCAAAAGTTAGGGAGATATGGACATCATGTCCCTTAATACATTGCATGAACTCAGTGAAACCATCAACATTCAACACTTCCCATAACTCGCATTATTTTTCAACAATGGGTCACAAATGGGATCAATCCGGAAGGAGGTACCCCGTGGTGTAATTGAATTTAGAAAATAGAATGGTGACAAGTGAAAACCCGAGTGCAACGATAGGATGACTTAGCCACATAAACAATGACACACTAAAAATGGAGAGCTTTCAAATCCCACCTTCTGAGATGCAAAATTGAAATAAAAACCCTTATGTCAAAGTTGGAGCTCAAAAAGTAATAAAAAGATATCCATTTGGAGGAATGAATTCACATAGGATGGAAGTACACTTAATCATCACTCGATATGTGCTGATACCACCACCTTAAAATTATTAAAAGGTTAAGTGCTTGTGGATTCATTGTTAATGATGGATTTATCAACACTAGAAATCTCCTCGAAATCATACTAGATTTTAAAATTATTAATGATGACCCCATCATTGGCAAGTATGTATTCTACCATATTCCCTTCTCCTTAGACAAGTCAAATTTTGATGTTTGAGAAACCTTTGCATAAAACCTTAGCTTAGAATATAAAGTCCTTTATAGTCCAGTTGAGGGGTTAGAGCCATTGAAATTATTAATGACATTTAGAGAGTCTCCCTCAATGACTAAATTGTTGATTTTTAGGTCCCTGGAAGTTTCGATTCCCAAAGAGTGGAAAGGGCCTATGCATAATGATTTTATTGATTTCCCATAGGTCATGTGTAGGCAACAATAGGGAGTCCTTAATGGTTTCTTATTAACCCACCACCACCAGCTACACTGAGTTTCCTTTAGAGGCCCCATCAAAGTTCAACTTGTACAAACCTTTAAGTGGGGAATTCACTGAACAAGAATCATGTCAATGGTGGGAGAAATAATTTGACCCTAATGGATTTCAATGCTCCAGGTTTCACAAATCTTTCCTCATCCTTGGGGTACTTAGCATTTTTGGGGGCTTTAATATTAAAATGTTTTCCTTAGTTGCAACTGTGATTTCATTGAGGAGCCTCTTTATGGACTTGTTAACATTCCTAAAAATAAGAGAATTTTAAGCCTTCCAAATTCTCCAAATGGTGTGTCATATTTCACAAATAAAGTCCTCATGTGACATACCAACTACTACAACTCTATTTTTAGAGCTGTAATTTCTTCTCTAATCTATTTTTTTAGTGAAGATGTTGCCAAACATAGTTTTATTCTAGGTCCTAAATTTATTTTTAACATTTTTAAGCTTTTGGACAAATATGAACTGTGATGTACCTTCCACTTCTAAGCTCCACCACTCTTTGATTTTATCCTTGATGTTTGGATGGTCTAGCCACATTTTCTCAAATTTGAACGAGAAATGAGTGGGTTTATCAACCTTTAATAGTTTTAGGATGATAGGATTATGATCTGAGCCTATTCTGGGGAGAGAGGAGAGATGAAAATTTTGAGATAAAATCCATTAGTTGAGATAATGGCCCAATCAATTTAACTCAGTATGAGCTCATTCCCAATATTTTGTTGGACCATGTGTAGGGATTACCATGAAGCTCAAGATCTAAGAGATTAGAGTGAGAAATGAAATTTGCTAGATCATCCATCCCTGTGTTGTGAACTAAAGAACCCCTTTCTTTTCGAAGTAGAGAGTGGGGTGTTAAAATCCCCCATAACCAACCAACGCCAATATCTATAGTTAGAATACAAAAATTTAATCTCATTCCAGAGTTATCTCCTTATTTGAAGAGTATGAGGGGCATAGAAAACCGAGAGGATCCAACTATAAGAGTTTTCTACGAGTGAAAAGCAACAAGTTGGGAAGAGGAGAAGAAGACCAACTTACCTAAGATAAGATTTGGGTCCTAAAAAATAGCAATACCTCTATATGCCCCTTTTTGAGTCAACCACAATCCATTCCACTTTTTTCAAAAAGTATCTACTATAGGTATTCAAAGCTTCCGAGTTCATTTTGGTTTCTTGAATAGCCATAATGGTAGGCTTACATGTCTTTCTTAAATCCTTGAGAGTGTACTACTTACCACTCCCATTAAGGCCTCTTATATTCTAAAGAACAATCTTCATTTAAAAAGGCATGGGGAGATGTGTACTAGATGGTCCAAAGAGGATTGAGTTCCATTCACAATAACCTTACTAATTTCCTTCTTTCTCTGATCATTTTTTGAAGGTCTTCCTTTAGTGGTGTTAGCCCCATGTTGGTTTGTCTCTTAGAGGCTCTAGTGACCCTAGAGCAAGAGGTAGTCCAGTTTTCCAGTGACTTCTTCTTATCAAAGAATAAAGCATCAAGAATACTTTCAAAGCCTTTGGATTTCCATTTTTAGCTTTCACAAGATTAAAATCTGGAGAAAAATTATTGACACAATCCTCCAACACGTCATGTTTTGCAAAGGTGAGCTCACCTTCCTCTTTGTCTAGGTTGAAGGTTCTCTACAAATTTGGTGATGGTGAAGTTGGCGGGTTCTTTATTTTGGAGTTGTTCAGAAGCTGCAATGGGGTTATTTTCAAGCACATCTTCACTAATATTAGTTTCTCCCAAACATTCCTGACCAACATTATTGTTTCCTTCAAGGGATTTTTTTTTTTAATAAGTTGTTATTTAGGATTTGTTATAAGAATGCGGTGCTGAAGTCCTCAACCAACAAGTCCTCTTCAACATTCATGACGTTTTTAGACAAGATTTGAAGTAGGATTTCGAGCCCATTCTTCATCCAAAAGAGGGAGAGGTAGGGAAGTGATTTTCTCAACTTATTTGGACTCCCCTCTTGGTTGGAGATGAATCTCCACTAACTGAAGAGTCTCATCCACCTTCATGGTAAGATCAATAAGATTCTCCTCTTTGGTTGTTTCTGTGTTTATCAAACCATCATTTTTGGATAGCTTCAAAAGGGGAGTTTTTGGCACCAGAGGGTTCTCCGTCTTGGAGTTTTTTTCTAGGGTTTGAGGATTCCTCGTGGATTGGATTATGAGAATATCCATTGCTCTTTCTCATCTAGAGAGGATTATATTTCTTGGTGTGTTGATGATCTAGAGCATGGCCTTCTTTCCCTTTGTTATCCTCCAAGATTTTTGTTATAGGGAATTTTCTAGTGAAATGTCCCAACTTGTGGCATCTAGAGCACCTCATCTGAAAATATTCATAAAAAATAAACTACCTCTAAGCACCCATTCTAGTTTGTAGAATGAAATGGTCAGGTAATTATTGTTCCATGTCTATGGAGACACAGAACCTAGAAAAATCCAAGCGAGATCTATTTTTGGTAGCACTATCTAGACCTATAGGAGATTTGATAGATATAGAAATGTTCAACAAGATCTCATCATCCCAAAAATGCATTGGTAGTCCTGGAAGTCTACACCATAGGGGATGGTGTTGATATTTTCTTTGAAAGGATCAAAACCAAACTACCACCTTTTAATCAAGAGTCCCATGTTCCCCAAACACCATAGGCCTCCCAAAAGAACAACATTAATTTATTCTTAGAGATTACATTTGAAAAATAAGAATCCATTAGCCATAGAAGAAATACTCATTTCACCCAATGGATTCCATTTTCTAGTGGCCCATTTCCTAACCACATCAATATTAGGCCATGGACCCAAAAACTTACCCACTAGCACCATTTGACTCTTTTGGATCACTCTATTGAGGAAATATTTAGGTATTTTAAATGTGAAAATACCTTGATCGTCCTTAGAGCTTGAAAAAATTGATAATGCATGTGGATCCATAGAGAAAATGGGGTCCACTGTCCTTCAAAGCGACTTCTTGAAAAGCCCCACCCACGTGCCTGGTTTTTGACAAATCTGATCTCTTGTTTTGTGTGGGGGGGAAGATTTCTCGTGGTTACATCCTTTGTAAATTTTAGCATTGAAATTGACCTCTTTAGGAGACCCGAGTACATCGATATGAATAGAGGATGTTCTTTGCAGCATGGTCCATCAAGCAGAGGAATATTCTCGGTGTTTGACCGCAACATCTATGTAGGTCACAAATGTAGTTACCACAACTCCATTGCAATAAAAATTCAAATTTGATCCTTTTCATTTAGAAAATCTTGCCAAAATAAGATTTTGATTATGCTAAATTGAAGATATCGAGGAGAGATTTCCAACGAGACCGATTTTATAAGATTTGGAGCTCTGTAGCAAAAGATATGGCCATTTAAAGTTTTGATTTGTCAAGAAGCACCTGAAACACGACATGTGGAAAGATTTTATTAGCTCGGGGTTAGCCTCTACCCACGTGTGCATTTATCTTACTTTTTATACATTTCCATCACCCATTGGGTCACGTGATAGGGTTTTTCTTCATTTTATTTTCCTTTTTCTTCATTCTACGGTCTTTATGAAATACGTACCAATAAGACAATACCACGTACCTTCTTAGCGTCAAAATATCCTTTTCTCATGTCTTCCATCTTTAGAAATGTTGAGAAGGCTCCACATTTCTTCACGCTTTACCTTTTCATATCCCTTTGACTAACCATTTTAAATTTTCCAACTAATGAGATCATCCCATGAACCTTGTGTTTTCATTCTTTCTTTTATCTTCTTCTGTCATCTATGAAACATTAGCCAATGGGGAAGCCCCAAGTGGCTTTGGGTTTTCAAACATGTCATAATTTCCTCCCAACCTTTACATTGTCAAAATGTAAAAGGTTAGCCAATGAAACAACTCCATGTGTTTCTTCACTCTTCCATCTGGACTGAAAAGTTATGGAATGCGGATGATTCGGGGTTTGAAATCCACCTAGTGCATCGACTTGAAAACTACCATAATGGTGACGATGTCCACCCATGTGGTATCATTAGATCCTGCTATGTGGCATCATTAGCTTTGCTTTGTCGTGTTTTCTCTATTTCCTTATGGGTTTTAAAACCCTCCTAAGCAACCTATGCTCTTTTGTTTCATGGGTTAGAGAACTAAAGTGAAACACTAATTTCCTACACTCTACGGATGACTAACTTAGTCTCCCATGACCTTCTTAGAGAAAAAATTCTAAGTCCATTTTAAATGATAGGTTATCCAAATTTAATCCAGGGGGTGTAAATTTCAGATAACATCTCCTTTTCAGTTTACCATCGAGGAAGCTAAACTATAGGATCTCAAACCATACTTGTGAGTGATGATATATGGAACAATCCAAATAGGGAAAACTTTCCACATTTACTCCTTTCCAGTAGTACTGGAATTTTGATTTTCTTTGAGGACAAGATCACCAATGTTGAATTCGTGTTCTTTAACATATTTTTATATGCTTGTTTGATGTGTTCTTGATGATGTTCTAGGGTTAGGCAACATTCATCTAACAATTCAAGTTATGTTAGATGTTCTTGAATATAATCCTCATCAGAGATAAAATATCCGAGGACACGTATAAAGATAGGATTTGAACTTCAAGGGTAAGATCACCTTTAAGTTAGATACTAAAGAGAAGGGGAACACCTATAGGAGTACGGATGCTAGTTTGATAAACCCATAAAGTGAACAAGATTTGGAGATGCTAATTCCTATCTACTTGCTTAACTATTTTCATGAGAAATATGTTGAGTGTTTTGTTAGACACTTCTCCTTGTCCATTTTCTTATGGATAATAGGGTGATGAAAAACTTAGTTTGATGTTGAATGTGTCACACAATTTCTTCATTTCTTTATTTTTGAAATATTTTCCATTGTCTGTGATAAGTTTGTGAGGGATTCCAAAGCAACATATGATGTGTTGATAGATGAAATCAATGATTTTATTTACTTTAGTAGAGACCATGGGAATAGCCTCCACCCATTTAGTGAAGTATTCAGTAGAATTAATGATAGAATGATGTTTGATGAACAATGGTTGATAATACCAATGAGGTCAAGTCCCCTGTTGTGAGAAAGGACATAGACCCGAGAAGATCTTGTAGGTTATGACTTGGCATGTGACTAATCGAGATTGGAATGTTGTTCAAAATAACGCACTTCTTGGACGTATGCACAATAATCTTGATTAAGGATGAGTAGTAGAACACATTTAACAACACCCATACCTTTGAAGTGTCCACCACATATATCTTCATGGACTTCTAGATAGCTTTATTAGACTCGTGATACTTAATGAACCATAGTAAGAAGCCATAAAATCTATATTTATAGAGAACACCACCTACGATAACGTATCAGGTAGTGCATTGAAGAAAAGATCATTTAGCATTTTTAGATAATTCAAATGGAATTTTGGATTGAGAAAGATAGTCATATATTTTATAGTAACAAATGTATGCTTGGTTATTTTTATGAGATTGATAGATGGTAGTTATTTGGTGTGAGATGGTTGATCAAGTCTATGCACAACAATGAATAATTTGGAATCATTAGTTGATAGTGGGATGAGTGATGCTAGAGAAGCCATGGTGTATATGAACTTATTGGAAGATCATGGAAATGTTTGGATGGTGTATTAATCAAAAAATTCTAAATATAATTATTGGACCCTAAAATATTGGCTAAGTAATGAGAGGGGCATGCACGCAGGACCAGTGAGAAGAAGGGTGCTCAAGGGAAAGCACGCAGGACAAAGGGGTTTAAGAAGGGTTTAAGTGAAACTAGGGCATGCATGGGAGGAAAAACATGGTTTTAAAGGACTTATCCATATTTGGCATTCTAGAGTCACTTGAGGAAAACATGAGGACCCGATTAGGTGTGATGAGTGGATAAGGTGCCAGCCTAGAACCTTGGAGGTCAAGAAAAGGATATTCCCGCATGGAATATTCCCAGAAGACATCATTACAAAGAGTGGAGGGTTCGTAAGGGATAAGCATTCACCAATGGATGACCACATCAACACTTAACATGTGATCTCTCAAGAAGGAAGGCATGGTGGTGGGTGTTGATCCTATATAAAGAAATGCTCAAGCCATAGAGACAGAGAGAATGCATAGAGAATGTAGAGAAAGAGAAGGAGAGTAACAAAGTGCTACAGAAATGCTAAGGGTTTAGAGTTCATAGTGTTGGGGTTTAGAGTACTTAGTGCTAAGGGTTATAAGGGATGTCATAAGCATATGTATGGGTAATGGGATCTGTAACAAGGGATAAAATGGAAGAAGTATAGTTAGGGTCTCATATCAGAGAAGCTTATAGGAGTTAAGTCTCTACCATTTATTGTATATGGTCTGAGATGACCCTTTTGACTGTAATGTGGCTACTAGAACTATTTTTTAAATATATATATATATATATATATGGGTTCATTATGTATATCTTGTTTAGGGGTGTAAACCCTCATGTTATATGACTATCATGGCTCAGATATGGTTTATTATGCTTCTTACAATGTTATTTAGCTTTTGTAATGCATTAATGTGTAGATATGTTAGTTGCATCTTCTACCTTTTTAAATAAGTGAATGTACTTATGCTTTTGCAAATAATCCTCCATTAATGGCAGAACCTTCTCTCAAATCTCACATAAAAGAGGGGCTCGGTGCCCATGCGTGCCTCTGGTGATCACCTAGCACCCACTGGGTGATAGGTTAGTGCGATTGGGGTTAGAAAAAGGTATTAAGGGTAAATAAATGACTACATCTTGGTTCCATTGTTGAGGACCTCTTTTCAAAGTTGTTGTAAGAATGGTGTGTGATGATAGAGCGCTTGACCTTAGACAATGTCAAAGTATGGCTTAAAAGCACAAGAGGATGATTTTCTAAGAGATTTAGTATTGGACTGAGTTTGATGCACATAAATGGGTAGAAGAACATCTCAGTATCATGAGTTATGTATGACACCTTCTTTTTTCATTTTAAGTGGAGTTGTATGAATGGCTTTTGGCATATGCATCTAGATCAAGCTGGTATTATAGACCTCACATATGGACCCAAGATGAGTATCAGAGGTTGCATGATGTTGATCTAACTTGGACACATGCTATTGATCATTAGTGGAGTAGAGTGTTGAAAAGTTACACCTTGGAGTATGTGATTTCTACATATTCATGTCCAGAGATTGTTGAGTTTGAGTTCTTGAGGGAGCCAAGAGGATCATTCTTGTGTGTTATCCCTTTAGCTATAAATATCTTGATCATTACATTGAGTTTGGAAGCATTTCCTATGGTTGGCTAAGCTTCTTCTAAGTGTTGGGTGAGGAAGATAGAGTGGACGAAGATGGACCTTGCAGCTGAAAAGGAGAGGGAAGAGAGATAAATCAAGTATAATGAAGCTTGTGAGAGGGAGTTAGATAAACAATGTGAAGTTGCAGGAGCAATGGATTTATGGAGGAAGACATTGTGGGAAGGAATTGAGGTTCACGTAGAGGATGTGGAGCCTGAGTAGTCTGTGCTACCCCATCTTGGCAAGCGCAGAGAGAGACCCCTTCAAATTCTGATGAGAGCTCATCACTTGGAGAAAGATGAGCCTTCAACATGCATATGAATCCACTGGTGACCAAGCCTTGGCACTTAGTTTTCCAAATCCAGAGATAAGTATTAATAACCTAGTTGGTATTGGTGGAAGTAACCGATCAACACCTAAGAGGTATAACTTTTCATTTGGCACATCTATGGCTACATAATCATTCCTTATGTTTGGAGGTATATTGTCTAGAGTGACATTTGGGAAAATTATGAGTACAAAAAGCTTGGGTATCATCTAGAAGGAAGTATAGGAAACACATCGATAGTGGTGCAATATCACAGATGTAGGCACACATTTCAACGCATGATAATGGGGACACAAGGCATGACCACTTTAGGACCTTTACCACTATGGGAGGTGGATCTAGTGGGTTAGGTGGAATAGGAACTAGTGGACTTGGTGGACATGGTGGATCTAGAGGATGTGGTGGGTCAGGAGGCACATGCACTGGTGGATGTAGTGGATCGGTGGTAGAGGTAACATGGAGAGAATCAAGGTTCTTGATCGGCGAGACAAGGGCCTCAACCACCTTAGCAAGTATTTTTTGAAATGTCTTTGCACCTACCAGATTATAAAGGTTTTGAGGATGTTGTAGATCATGTACACAAATGTGAGCTGATATGACACATGAAGGGGATCACTACCCCAGAACAGAAGGTAATTCAATTTGCAACAACATTTCTAGGGTTCATGCATAGTTAGTATTGGAAGTATGACCCCCACTAGATAGTGGTAGATTATACCGCACTGCATAATGCCCTCTTAGCTGAATTCCATATCCTTGAGTTTGAACAAAAGAGCATTAGTGTACTAAAGGAGATTCAACAAGGTATGGAAAAGAGTGTGTGGGAGTATGATGCATGTTTTAAGACTCTCTTATCAAAATTATCTTATGATATTCATCCTTCTCAAGCATGCTCAAGTGGTTCATTGGAGGACTAATAATGCCTTTTAAGAGAGTGTTTTCACATAAGACTTTCACAAACCTGTGCGAGGCCTTAGAGGTTTCCCTGTGCACTGAGAATGTAGGAAGAATGGATAACAGTGTTAGTCCTTTTCTTGAAACTCAGATTGCTGCAATGGAAAAACAAGCTGGAGAAGATATTTGCGAACTCAGCCCATGAGACTCGTAGTGGCCTATGGTGCATGGATTGTGAGGTAGAGGGGCATATAAAGAAAAATTGTCCTCGAGAGATTGGTACGCACCATGATGGTAGATTGTGAGATTTTCCATGGAGATCATGATGCAAGTAGGTGTCTACTACGTAGTAATACGAGACCCATAAGAATGTGTCTTGTTATTACAATATTTGCACCTCTACTACTCTTGACACCAAGGATTGTAGATTAATTGAACAAATACATGATGTCATTAATATTGGTGTGTGCTAGACCAGCATTGAATACAATTCTAAGGATGATGGTCATCACTATGAAAGATGCACGGATGGAGGAGATCATGGAAGAAGCTTTCATAGAGTATTTAGAGGTCATGGAAATCACGGAGGTGGAAGAGGTGAATTCCCTCGTAGAACTTATTACAATTATGGGTCCACAAAGCATTACAAGCATGAATGTCCTGATCAGCTATAATGCTCTTGGTGTTGGAAGAAGCACAAGTATGAGGAGTTCCCAGAGCTATTTGAACATATGAGCCAACAAAAATGGAAAGACAAGGGCATTGGGATGGTAAGTGTTAAGAAAGCAGACTCGCAATGGATGCCAAGGGTGGCACATGAGTTAGAGTTAGAACCTATACTAGTGATGATGTGAGTTGAGGATGCATGCTAGAGGAGATACCAAAGCAGAGACCACTAATTATAAGAGAATAGGTGGTGTATGGGAAGTATCCGGACCCTACCCATCAGAAGGAAGTCTATCAAGAGACCATGGATGTAATCAGGAGTCTTCAAGGGGAAATTCAATGTCTAAAGGAGAAATCCAGGAAGTTGGAGTAGAAGAAGAGCGTTGAGGCTCCACAGAAGGATCTAGATGATGTCAAAGAGGTATGCAAGATGTTGAGGCAAGAAAATATCATCCCCTTACTAGGAGAATGGTTAAGAGAGAAAGTACCAAGCATTGGAGTGGAGCGTGAGAGGAAGGTTTTACATGTTAACCTTCCTCCCCATAGCCTTGACTATGATAAGGAGATTACCTTGAATGCACATTTTTTGATGGATGGATCCTAAGTAATATTTTGATTGACATAGAGCATAAATTTAATGTTCTCACCCTAGACACCTAGAATCAAATGGGAATTCCCCATTATATCCATCTTCAAATGAGTTGTATATGGATAATAAGAGAAAGGCAATATTCATTGGTGTTTTAAAATATGTTGTTATCACTATCCAAGGGGTGAAATTCACTAGATATTTGGAAGTCCTAGAGTTTGCTTTGAGGCGGACAAATTTCCAGCATTACTTTGTGCCCCTAGTGCTATAAGAACAATGTTGACTTATGTTTCAATAAAGGGGTATATAAGTTTTGAGAACAAAAAGGAACATGTTATCATTCCTTTTATGGATGGGAAGTCAATTTAGTGACCTATATTGATCCTTTACAATAAGAAGACCTAGACAAAAATTAAGTGCGCACTATCCGGGACCCTGAAGTTATGTAACCAATAAAAGAGGGCATTATCTAGTGGGAAGATGCTCAATCTATAAGTGATAGAACTAGTGTGGCATGTGAAAATCGGGTGCACATGACATATGAGTTAGTCAGAAGGAAGTTAAGAGGTTTTGTGACGAGAGTAACAAAGGCACGCTCACCAAGTGCCTAGGAAGAAGGAAGTTTCCAAGTTATTATGGGGGAGCCAAATCTGATGTTTTCCTATGAGAAATGGAGACTCAGTGGAGATGTGAGATCGAAAGAAGAAGGATGCTTAGATATACCTTGCTTGGGACCGCAACACATTGGTGGGTGACCCATTACGATAACCTTCTAGAGTGGCATGAAGTGAGAATCATGTTCTCTGTTAGATTTTTCCAGAGCAATGCACCTACTATCATACAAGATTATCATGGGAAGGAACCCACTCGATTTCATGTCCAAGCATGTGAGAAGGTCCTGGATGGAAGGCATGGAAGCCTTTCCACCTTCTTTATGGGTACATAAGTTATACTCCACCTTACAAGGCTACACACGCACATGGTACATTCACTCAAAATGCCATTAAATAAGAAACTAGTAGGAGTTGATGGTGACCTCCTTCAATCTTTCAACTATCGTCGAGTAATAAGCCTTTGGTGGATGAGGCATTGTAGGTTGTTAAGTGCCTAACTATGGGAGACAATGCCATGGATAAGGATAGGATTTTGGAATTATTGGGAGAACCTGATTTGGAGGCACGTTTTGATATGGAGGAATCAAAGGAGATACAACTTGAGCACACTTACATGGAGAAAGAGAAGGAAAATTTAGTCTATGTGATAGATGGTGAGGAAGTGGAGAAATTAGATGTTAACCATACTATGGGTACATGCGAGGTAACAAATAGTGTTGATGAGAAAGCACACACCTACCATGAACCTCTCAAAACAAAGAAGGTTAACATTGGCTCAGAAACGAAACCTAAGGAGGCTACTATTGGGGATTATTGGTCAGAAAAGGAGGTTTCAAATAACATTGATCTATTGCGTGAGTTTTAAGATTTATTTCTACATGGGTACCTTGAGCTTAATGGAGTTCACCAATCTTTAGGAGAGATGCAAATCAAACTAAAGGAGGGAGCACCTGATTCGGAAGAGAACCTTACCGAATGAATCCAAATATGCACGCGTCTAGGTCAAAGAAGAGATAGACAAGACAATCGCTTTAGGTATCATTGAAGTTATTAAGGAATCAAAATGGATAATCCCAGTGGTCATTAGAATTAAAAAGGATGGGAGGATAAGGATATGTGTTGATTATATGGATTTGAATGCGGTATGTTTCATTGATCTCTTTCACCCCTCTTTCAATGAGGAGATCCAAGGAGGAGTAAAAAGTAGATCTATTTCTAAGCCTTTACAAATGGGATAAGACTTGATATATAATATATCTAAACATAGATAATCAAATCATTCTAGAATAATCACAATATTCATTGAAAACATAATCCAATAATAGTGGACACTTCTCATAGATTTGAGAGGAGTTTTGCTTCAAAAATAACCATGTAAGCACCATTTCATAGGTGGTAAATTTAATCCTAGACATGTCATGATCAATTTTTCTTTCCAAAATGAACATAGTTCTATTTTTGAATAAATTGTCAAAAAAGGAAGCAAAATTTTAAAGCACATATAATGCATTTTATGTATGTTTTCAATTGTAGTTACTTTTAGTTCATTTTTTCCTAACTCATTCTAACTTAAAAAAAGAAAAAAACATCTACTTTTTCAATAATATATTCAAATGGAAGATATAATTTTCAAATAGAAATAGTTTATAAAGTTATTATATTAGCTCTATGATTATTCTCATCATTTTTAATTTATTCCATTTTTAATTTTTGAAATTTGACTTGTTTTTCGATTTACAATCTTCTTTCTTATGTCCAAATTTCCCACAGTTATGACATTTACCATCAAAACTAACTTTTAAGTTTCCTGGTTTCTTGTTTTTACTAGGAGGTTTAAAAGTTGATTTTTGATTCTTGTTGAACCTAGAAGGTTTACTTTTTGATTTTTGAGTGAGAAGAGCCTGAGTGGCATTCTATTTTGAATCAAAGTTTGTCATAACTTTCTCTTCCTAAACCAAGAGAGCACTAAGGGTTTGCAAATCTAGAATGTCTTGTTCTGTTTGATATTTAGAATTCAAAATTGAAATGAAATTTCTAAATTTTTCATGAATATTCAATTGAATAATGAAATAAAGTAATTTATCTTGAATTAAGTTACAATTACACCCATCTAACTAAGACTTAATATTTTTAATTTTTGCCAAATAATTAATCACTTTTTCATCTCCCTTCATGGGAGTTGTCATAAGCTCTAAAATCAGTTTAATGATTTTTGATAAATGCGTACCTTTGTGCATTGATTCCAATTGAGTCCAAGCCTCACTCAAACTTTCTTGATTCCCGATATGAAGCAGAAAATCATCATGTACGCTTCGCAAAATGATGGACATTACCTCTTGTATTTTTTTTGATATGCATCGACATTGTCATGTCTTTTGGTTAGAGTTTTTTTAGTTCCGTTCACAATTGCCATAGTTTCATGAGCCATGAATTCTTCTTATCGAATCTTCCAAATGTTGTAATTATCCCCATTCAAGATATGAGATTTATCAATTGAAAACTGATTATACCCCATTTTCATGTAAATAAAATTAAATAATTAATGAGGATTAAAAAATTCAAAAGTTTAATAGAAATCCCCATGTCGTTGTTTAATCCTTACAATAAAAAAAAATTGACCAGTTTACGCCAAAAAAGGAGGTCTTGTCAAGTGGATAGTCTATACATGAATGTATTAGTATGATATTAAAAATAAATCGAAATGTGAGTGATTTTTTTAGTTTTCTATCTAAATGATGATGATGATCTAATTGTCGTGTTCGAAAAATATATCATTTCAAAAAAAACGATTACATTATTTAACTATTTTTCTCAAAAGAAGTAACTTAACGATTAATTTATATTTTTGAAAAAGAAACAAAACAATAATAGTTTATATTATTTTTTTTGGAGCTCTTTCTCCTTTATTGTTTGAAATTTCTATCAACTCGGCCGAGTTGGTCTAACCAACTCGGCGAGTTTATATATTCCATTTCAATGTCAAACCTACAGTATACATTTACCACATTATTTCCTCCGAGCCACATTATACCAACTTGCCAATTATAACACCAAGCAACTTAACCATAAACTCCATAGGATATATACTATACTAATGTATTCAAATGGGCTTGTATTCTCCACCACCCACAATGGATTAGGCTTCATTCTTGGCATTCCAATGTAATGACACGACATGGGCAGTATATACCAACTCAGTGGACACGTAGTACCTCACCGCCTACCTAATGCACTGACCTTATTGATATCACCGCTGAGAAAAAGTATTGATACGTGGCCGTAGCCATAGAGATACTCCAATCTCCCAAGGCTTATAAAGCCTAAACTCTACCTTTGTTGACCCAATGTGGGATAAATATCCCAACTTAAAAACTTGTGCATAGCTTGGTCGGTTCATAGGAGACCAAAAGGCACACAATACATGAGGATACATAGCTAGATATTTGTGCAGTCTGTGCCACTTGGTGCAAGAGGGATGTAGGGTGGTAGGAAGGGGACGCTCTACTCCCTTAGGATAGTTCGAAATTAAACCTATGTAAATATAAAAATAAGGTTTTTAAACCTTAAAGATATATATTTTAATATAGTTTCAAAAAACTATATATTAGTTAATAGGTTTGGTTTATATCATAGGCCCCAAAGGTTGTATAGTATAAATTTTAAGCTATATAGAATACATGTTTTCGTATATAGATTTATATATATTGGAATCTATATAATCTATAAATATATATTATAATGCTGATTAGAACTTATCATATATAGTTTTGTAAACTATATATTATAATTTATATTTTATATAAACTATAATATATAGTATTTAAACTATATTAAAGTATGTAGGTTAAATTGTTTAACCTATAGTTTTGAAACCATAAAAATTATGTGCCCCACATTAAAAATGGTACCAAAATTATAAATGTAACCAACTTTATATGAGGTTGAATACATATCAAATTTAAATAAGGATACCATGAGGGGACATGATAATTATTTTTTCAAATTCCAAAAGTGAATAACATTTACATAGAATTTAACAGAGGGGAAAAAAATTTAACCACAGGTAAAAATTATTGTGGAGCCCCTTTCACATGTGCACACTCCAATCTCAAAAACATTAAAATTGACATATGTCGAGAGGGAGGGGGTGGGGGCGGGGTTTGTGGGCTTGGGGTTAAATAGGTTCCCAACCAACTAACCAACCAACTTCCCAACCAACATGACTTTAGGATTAATTAAATTATTTAACCAATACTTTATCCCGCTCTGATACCATGTTAGGACGAGGGTTATAAAATTATATTAACCAAAATAAATTAATATTGAGTAAACATTAATGTGCACATATAAGTAAATAAATAAAAAAAGTAAAGAAAATCACACCATAACACATTAACACAACATATAACATGGAAAACCCCTTTGGGGTAAAAACCACGAAGAAAATTTATTTTATTGAGAAACTTTTCACCCAATCCAATAACTCCCTTCCTCACTCCTGCTCCTTGTTTTTAACCCAAAATTACATATATATCCGAATATGACCTATAACCATATTTAAATAACCCGAAGGGTTATGACCTTATTAAGTGACGGGGCACACCCCAATTTAATATTTAGTTAATAAATAACTAATAACCTAAT
The DNA here is from genome assembly GCA_018340775.1 of Taxus wallichiana var. yunnanensis. Classification (NCBI taxonomy): domain Eukaryota; kingdom Viridiplantae; phylum Streptophyta; class Pinopsida; order Cupressales; family Taxaceae; genus Taxus; species Taxus wallichiana. The sequence goes on from CM031238.1 coordinate 859,286,404, forward strand.
ATAGAGTTTATATTAAATAATAAAGAATAACCTATATTCAATATTATTTAATTATAAAATAAATATTATGAACACTTAATATTATTATTCGACGACATGCAATTATGTTGAAAGTTCCCTGTTAGATGTGTAACTACTTGTGCCATATGCATAGTTATTTAGTGGTGAACATATAATTACAAATATTATTATTCGACATGTAATTGGGTTGAAAGTTCCCCTACTAGATGTGTAACTACTTGTGTCATATGCATAGTTACTAGTGGTGAACATATAATTACAAAAAGTTGGGATTTCCCTCAATTTTTCTCTAATCGGCTTCCATTTTGGTTTTTGGTTGGTTACATGGAGGATATGTGTGGTGAAGTTGCACTAAAGATCTTGATTAGCTACAAAGAGCCATTAGTTAGCTTACATTGTAGGAGACTATGCTTTTGGACCGTTTTGGATCTTGAAGCTAGTAAATTAGTGCAAACCCCATTTTGCAAAGTGTAGTATTTAAAATACCTAATAATGATTATGAGGATTTATAAAAACATGATAATATGTTTTAAAATACTCAAACCACTTGTAAAATCAAACACTTTCCTATTTTTTCCTTCTCCCTTCTCTATCCCCTTCTACACCATTTGGGAAGAGTTTTCTTTCTTTTTGACCCTTCTTTTCACCCCTTTTCAAACATTTCACACTATCGCCACAAAGTGGTCTCATCCCACATCATGGTAGTTTTGTTCAATGTTGCAATAGTTCCACTCCACATCACAGAATTTGTGCTACCAACCATGGTGGTTTCATGATTTTTTTTGTCAAATACGTCATATGAAAATTTACCTTCTTCCCCTTTGTTTTATACTTGATTTTTGGTCCTAATTTTATGCCATGAAAACTTTTTGCCTCATTTTAAACCCCCATTTCACTTCTCCTTCCTATCTCCACTTGATTTCACCACCCAATAATCTAATATTGACCATGGGTGTTTATTTTGATCTAGAGGTATAATTTGATCACATAGAGGCTTTCGTATTAAGGAAAGTTGTGTGCTCATTTGTTGCCTTATGGAAGTTTGAAGCATTTTCCAGAGAATACCATTGCTATGATTTTTGATACAAAGAGAGATAAACCAAGCCTAAGGGAGAATGCTTCCAAAGTATAAAGCACCCATAAGGACGTTGTTTTCCTTTTATATCCATGAAGAAAATACAAGGTTTTTGGACCAATCTTCGACTCCTTGAACCAACCACATATTTGGTTTTCATTTTTCGTCCACAACACATCTAGCTTCCATCTCTTCTTGTTGCATTATCATGTCATCATATTGGTCACACTTTGAACATCAAATGAAGTAGTTTTAATGAGTGTATAGAAACAAAAGTTTAAAATCAGCCCCCTTATGTATACAAAGAGAGGTTGGATTTGCATTCAAATTGTTTATTTAGATGCAATGTTTTATCTTACATCTCTTTGCATAGATTTAATTAAAAATAACTAAAAATGAAAAGGAAAAAGAAGATAGATTAGATTTCATTTTGAATTCCATGTTTTGTAGCTTAGAATTTTGAGACTTCCCTTTCTCTAGGCTCTTCCCATCTCTCGGGATTGGTTCTTGGATTTGTCCTTGCTTTATCATTTATCTTTTTAGGTTTGATCACTTTAATTGTAGAAATTACATGCATAAAAAACAAGCTTAATCGTATTTTTTTCAAAATTGTTAGTAGATTAGAAAAAATCATTATTGATATTCACTTTCATTAGGTTTTGACCAGATCTCAAATATTAGGAAAATGTTATTACAATTTAGATTGTAGATCTCATCTTATTCATCACTTGTGTTGTTAAAAAGAGCATTTAGATTAGAAAACTTAAATCCCATATGGCATATGGTTAGATCTCAAAATTCAAATTGCATATGAAGAACTCGTGAATTTTACTCCTTACCATTTGTGTCTATTAAAAACATTAAGAATCTTTGCATTTGCAACAATAAATTTAGATTGTTACATGCCTATTCAATGTCATTAAAAACTTCTAAAAATAACAAAAACATAGTCTTACCTACATGTTATCAAATAGAGTAGTGAAATAAGTTTTGATTTTTGATTTCCATTATACAATTGATTACATAACATTTAAGAACTTTTCTTTCAGAAGTAACCAAATTATTTTTATCTTTGATTTGATCTTATGTAGGTGCTTTCAAATTAAATTGTTGAATCAAACACGAGACAAAATTCCAAAAAAATAGTTCCATACAACTAAACATATGGATTTAAATTCCAAAAATTCAAAGAACATCCCAATAATAACCTCCAATATCTCCAAAATGTAGTTACACCATTGTTATCTCTTGAAAGTGCACCATGTAGAGAGATGGCTGCAGGTTTTCTAAGCTTGCAAAATTTGATCTCTCTCTTTCGTAGATACAATGGAAACACCTCAGGTCTATGGGTATACCTATTTTGAGGTGAGTCTCCGGTATCAAGGCTAGTTCCTTGTGGATATATCCTAAACTAATTCAGGGTTTAGGGGTAAAAGATGACTACAAAATAATTGAAACTAAGGTGATACACCAAATTTGTATGAGGGATTTGACTGAGTATATGCACAATTGATATGTGAAGGATTTTGAGTGCACGAACCAACAGTTCTTCTATAGAATATTAAGGGCAAAACACTTGGAGGTATTGAGGGAGATTATCACAATAATACTGCTAAGCTAAACATGCACATTAATATCATGCAGAAACTACTAAATTTTGCAACACGGTAAGATGATTAATCAGGGAATTTGTATTCACAAGACTAATAGAAACATACACAAGACTGCAAATAATTGGGAAGGTATAAATTCTTCACACTCAGAAGGTAAAACTGCAAAATTGCTTCAGTACTCCTATATCCAAAAGTCCTCTAGAAGTTCCCCTTGTGCTTTGTAAAGGCACACAATATATAGCAAAAATAAAATTCACCCTCTTCCTAAAAATAGCCTAAGGCTTGTACTCACCCATGCATTCTATTTTAATCCTTTATTTAATAATAGATAAAGGAATAAAAATAGAGAATGTAATTACAAATAGGAATTATTAGCCTTTAATTACAATACAATCAAACTAAAGTTGACTGTTCTATTTTTAAGAAGAGAAGAATGAATAATTTGCTAAAAATAAGATTGCTTGCTAGGTAAGTCTCTCTCCATGAACATGCAACTCTGTCTTCATCTCTATTCTCGCATTCGTTGTGAAGGCATGCAAAATACGACTCCTCGTTTGTGAGTAAAATTTAAAATTTCCATTGACCATGGTCGAATCTGGTGAACTCAGATTTTATGCCAAGATATTGCAACTTAATCATTTTCTGGTAATTAAATTTATTAGCTCCATTCGAGCTAGAAAATTTCTGTAAATTTCTCCCCGGCCGCCATTGATAACTATCTTATGTTCTTTGTGTAAATCCACCATTATTATAGACTTAAACTCGCCAAAGTTTTTTCTTGAAGAACTCGCATTTAATTATCTCAAAAGACAAACATGTATGACAAATTTAATAAAAAATGACCTAGAAAATCCTTTCTTGTCGCTTTATGATAAAAATGTGTATTTTGAATACTTGGCCTCACCAATTAACTTTTAATCTAGGCCCAACATGTGTTTGAGTCAGTCACAACGGGCTCTCGGCTTAATGTTATGACTTTTGCACTTTTTCGAAAAGGCTCAAAATTGAAAATGCCCCGGTGGCCCGCTTGCCCAATTTCACCCTTTTAATGACATGGGAAGATTCGCAGGAACTTAATCACCTTATTCCATTTTTTAAAACTCCAAGTTCCACAGAATCCCGATGCTCCGAACCTCCGCTTCTGTCTTATTTGATATGATGTTTTGTTTGGTCTTGGTGGGGTTGGGAAATTTATAAGTTTTAACCACATTTGCATAAAGTCTCAAAACTTTGAGAAAACCCGCCACTCTGCCGATACTATGTGGAATCAATTTTTGACTTTTCTCCTGATATTGACTTTGTCCTTGCGGAGGCTCGGGCTTGGGGAAAATTTTGGAACTTTTAACTTTTTTGCAAAAGGTTTCAAACTTGAAAACCTTTGGCCTCCTCTTTTGTTGTGGTGATGATGCGTATCTCTGCGGAATTTCAAGCTTGCATAATAAATTTTGACACTTTACAAATTTGAAAATTGACTAAGTCTAACCGCCATTGTTCTAGTGACTTTTGCCTCAATTTTGGTGATCCATTTGTGAGCGTCGATCTGTGTACTTGTTTCTCCTCCATCGTGGATCTCTTAACTCTGATTTGGAATGGTGGTTGGATTTTTGACCCTTGGTTAGGGTTTCTGACCTGGAAATTAATGTGGCACTATCATCGTACCCATAGTGGTTTGCATTGATTTTAGAGATCGATCCTTCACCTTTGATCTTTGTCCTTTCGATCTGGAGCCATTGATTTTTGACCGTGGTTGAGTTAGGTTGAAACTCACCTCTTGAGTTTGCATGATAAGGAATAGCTCGACCCTTATGCACATTTCATTTGGTTTTCATTATGCGGGTGAAGCCCTGGCAAAATTTTCCTTCGATGCCATTATTCTAAGCATTCGAGCTTGGTTTCTTCTACGAAAATGGATTTGTCATTTTTTGCTTCTTCTGAGCTCTTTGCGTAGTTGTATATATGATCATTTTAGGGTTCATTTAATTCTTCGAGCTCTGTAGATTCGTGAGCGAAGTATTTGATCTCTCTGCCATTTTCATTTTCTTGAAGCTCGACTTTTAATGTAGAGGAGGTCTCTATCTCTTTTCCTTTTTCTCTTGTCCGCGTACACTTTTGTTTTCTTTTCTTCTTTAAATATATCACTGAAACTCTTGGAAATATTTGTGGGTTCTATGATTTATTGCTCCCGCTTGACTCCTGAGTTTGAAACTTCTCATGGGCATATGGATTTCTTGCTTCATCATTCTATTTCTTGAAAGTTTCAATCGCTTTCGATTATAAAATGACGAGTTCTTGTCTATTACTCGATTTTGACATTTACCAAATGAAAATCTATGCTTGAACTTCTGTATTTAGGTTTGTATTTTGTTTGTAATATTCTTCAAAAAACTTGAATCATCTTTCATTTATTGTTCTGAAAAATACTTCCTCTCCTGGATAGATATAGACCTGTGCAAGAATGACACTTATGATGCCACTGAAGATCTACCCTCCATTTTTGACTGTTATATCCACTATAGGATACAATTTAATCTTGAATAACAGCCCTCCCTTCCATTTGAAAACTATAATGATTTCATTTCTTGACTGTATTCTTGAGACTTCAAAATATGTTCTTTGTTGAGTCACTTGAATGACTGACTATGAGAATATGTCATAATGATTGTAGTTTTCTTAAACATGCAACACTCTACAATACTCTATGTAATTTTGACTGAAATTGAATGAGAGTATGTGCTTGGTCTTTGTGTAAAATTAGTCAGCTGAAAAGAACCATTATTGTGCATAGATTTCTCTCTAGGATTCAAATTGGTAATGAAGTACTTGCATTTAGGTAACTATAAAAGTATCCATTGATTTGCAGTTTTAGCTTGATCTTGCAATCTTATGTCAAAACAACGAGGCTCCATAGTTGTCATTGGTGGAATTTTGATCTACTTGGTTCTTTTCCATCCTCATGAGAAATCTGTAATTTCATAAACTGCTGCAACTCTTATTGTTCTTGATCTTGTACTATGAGATATTCTTTTCTGTATCTTGTATGTGCTTTCTGGAAATTACAAGTAGTTCATCTATTTTAATGTTATTTTAGGCATAAGCTTTGATTCAGATGCTTGTTAAGATCTTTGTTACTTTGTTTCTTTCACATAGATGTTTTATTTCCTTTAAGTAACATTTCTGGCATGTTGGAAAATCTAAAATGTTGATTTTTCATGGTGAAGCCCTGGCAAATTTTTCCCAGAATTCCTTTCCTTTGACTGAAATCTAGAAAATGTACCTTGTCTGCAAGCATCTTCTTTGTTCTGTAAACTGTAACCTCTTCCATTTGTAGACAATATTTGAGTTTCAGTTACATTGGTCCTCCTTTTTAGTATGTAAATGATTATTTCTTCTTGGTTTAACTGTATCTGCACACTTTAAGAAAATAGTTAGAAAAATTAGGCTTTTGGCCTCTCTTATGTCCATGTTTCTTATTCTCTTTTCTATTTCTTCTTTTTGAGTGAGCTATGTAGTTTGATCTTCAAGTAATCTATATCTCCTGTTGCTTAGAGATCCATATGCACGAATTAGGAAGTGTAGGAATATGGATTAACCCTGAGCTCTTTATTGATGATTCCTTTCTTTTACTTTTCAGGTACCATGCCTTCTACAATGGAGATGAAAGGAGCTAGCAAGGAGATGCTCTGCACAATGAAGAATATACAAAGGCAATGATGGGTTCACTCATACTCCTTTGCTTTCTATTTCATGCATGTGTACCTCTTACTTCAGTAGATGTACTTTACTTTTTAGTCACATCCCACGGCTTGTGTGGGAAACATTTGACCTTCCTTGTGAATAAAACATTGAATTCTATAAATGAGTTGTATATTTCTTCTGCATTTCAGCTTTTTGTATGGATTGTATGACGAACTAAACAACTCAGTCATTTAATTGAATGTCTTAATCATGAAGGAAAGAACATAATGAGAACCTATAACATTTAGTAATGAACTCGATTTTTTGTAATCTGCACTTATGTTTGCTATCCCAAAACTCAACACTTCACCTACTCTATAATTTGGTGTCTTCATCAAGACAACACTGTCCTTCGGGCCCTTGTGTTATTTTGCTAAAGGTATCATGAAATTAAGAATATGTGATCTGTTACATTTTGTAATAGCACACATAGTTGCAGATTTCACTTAATCATTAATTAATTCAGCAATAACTAATAACATCAAAACTTCCTTAGCTTAGGTATACTTCACCCATGACTTTCATTGTAACGATGAAGTTTCGAGTTGCCCATTTTTTCACAAGTGCAAAAATTTTCAACAACCACTTCAATCACAAAAACATGTTCAAACTACACAAGAAGGCTTGCTGATCTATAGGATAGAAAGTTTCCATTTAATGAAGTATTTAATTAAAACATCCTTACATCTCTCATTATATCCACCATATAACTATATTGCTTCCGTTCCAACTATACCATCTACACATCCCTCAATTCAAGTTATCTCGTATGTTACATTCTTTATCATATCCAACATCATGCAATGGTCACTCCTCCTCCACCATAAAAGATTGTGGATAGCTAGGTCTTCTAGGGTAGAGTTGGAAAATTTCCTCATGTCTAAGCTCCTCTTGAGCCAAAAAAATTAAAGATGATATATTATCCCACATAATATGAGAAGTATTTTCTCTTCTCATTCTCCCACACTCATCATGTCATAACTAATTGTCATTGATAGTGAGACCCCTCAATATAACCATCTCATCCATATTTTAATGATACATCTACTTCCACTAAATATTTAAGTCTCTTCTCTTGTATTTTCTCTTCCCTATCATTCTCCATATGACCTTTCAAGGTCAAGGCCAACCATCATCCAACAATATTTTCTTCTATATTACCCAACCTAACATCCCCCCATTCACTAACAATGACGTAGGAAAAGAGTTGTTCTTCCATTATCCTTGAGGGCACCGTACACCATGAGTGGGTTGATAGGATTTTCATTTCCCTTGATGAGTAGGTATTTCTTCTTGTTGTAAGTGTGAACACATGAATTGGTTTAGGTATATTTCCTAACTAGTTTGGTTTTTGTGCATTCATGCTAATGATATCCATTTGGGAATTATAAGCTTAGTTGTCCTTTCCTCCTATTTTTGTGTGAATTGTTTTCACTCATGGATACATTTGGGGAGGAGTTGTTGAGGATTGGTTTTCTCCTTGATTTGTGGAGATATCCTTATCTCCCAAAGATAGGTTGTACCATCTATTTATAAGGTAAGGATAATATTTTTAAGCCTATTTATTCACTTGTTCCCAATTGTGGGAACATGGAGCTTTTTTGAATAATTTATTTTTTTAATTTGTTGGCTATGCATTTGTTGTGAAATTACCGTGCTTAAATATTTTAACCATTTGTGTCCAAATCCTTTGTTTCCTCTCTCGCATGATCTTGTAGGTTACTCCCATATATTATTAAAGCATCTAGATATTTGACATGTTCACCTTCCTATTTTTATTGGTGACATTCATAGTATCAAAATAATCGTGATTAAAATTATGCTCAAAAATAAATTTGAAGGTTATAATTTTTCTATATTTTTGGGTGATTGTATATTGCATGCAGATTAGCACGATCAATTCTTTCTTGTTTTTCCTTGATCTTCTAATCAAATCAGCTCTTCCTCAACTCTCCCATATCAACTTGGATTTCATACTTCCTCTATCTACTTGGCATCTTGGCTTGGTTTCACTCGATAAACTAAAATGTGAAAATTTTAAAACTTAATCTAAATAAAGTACAACATATGAAAAAATGATATAAACTAACGTATAAATGCTAGGTAGTTTATTTAGTATTTTAACTTAATTGAAATGGGAGGGAAAATTTACTAACCTGAAATGAACTTCCCTCATGATTTGGGATTGATTGGGATAATGTACAAATGGAGAAGAGTATGAATGTACACCTCAGGAAATTGCAATACATGAAGATTTGGATAGACTAGGGCACCTAGGGGAGGATTAGGGTGCCTGTGGGTGCCCTAGTCTGAAGTACAAGTGATATGGTCTATAGGATAGCTCAGAACCTAATTCTGAGTTGGTTGTTAGGTCTTCTTAGTATTTTGTCTCTCATCTGGTTGGTGTCACACTAACTTTAATGATGTTTCTGTAAATATCCAGTGAAAAATATCCTACAAAACCCCACACAAAATCATCAAACCCTAAAAAATAAATATGCAAATGAATGGGTTGGACTGTCCTCAGCTACCAAATGGATGGAATTACGACTGAGTGTTGCACTACATCTCAGACCCGATGTAGTTCTATGTGCATGTGTGTGTAATTATGTGCCTAGGGTGCCCTAGCACTAATGATGCCAAAGTAGTGGGCAATAACTAGATGTAAGATGCAAATGGTGGATGGAATAGAATGAATACAACCCTTCCTATGTAGTGTGTGATGTAGAATAGTGCCCAAATGCAATCCCTTTCCTTAGTAGATAGCTAGCCCTTAGTAGAAATAGTTCACCCTTAAGATAGTGTGTATGTTGTGTTTATATAGGGATCTCTTGCTCAAATTTCAACACTAATGACCCAACATTCGACTAGTACCTAGGGAATAGGAGGGAAAACTACAAATGTTAGGTAATAAGGGATAAAATATGTGGAATAATCCCTCACAAAATAGCAACAGTAGAAACTAATATGCATAAAATATTATAGATCTCAAATAAAAGTGCATAATAAAATAACACAACACATAGAGACAATATTTAACATGTTTCACCCAATTTGGGCTACATCTACCAAGAATCACTTGCTCAGATTTTATTACAAGCCACCACTCTCTCAATACAATACCCAGATTTGTTTGGAGCTATGCTCAACAAACTCTACAAAATTCACACCCGAATTCAAAACACATATGCAATGTTACATTATGCATAAAACCATATAAGTAGATAATTGCTTAAGCAGTTTTACAAAACCGTGGGTATCAAAACCATGGGCCAAAACCATCCCATAAACCTATGGGTCAAAAATCCCGCCCATATGAGAAAAAAATGTTTCTCGGTATATCGGGCACGTTTTAAGGCCAATTTTTTTTTCTCGCGGCAAGACAACTATTGAAATTGTATAGTACTCTTAGTGTACGAGTATTTTCAACACTTTCTCACATGAAAAAGGCTCCATAACCTAACAATATCCCACTTGGAGACTAGTTTTCCTCTGAGCAAGCTTCTCAACCCTTCACTAATTTTCATAAAGACCAACCAAAGCTGAACACAACTTCATTTTTTCCTTTGTGACCACCTTGGTCATCATGTCTACATGATTCTCGACTGGTATGAATCTTCTACAGCCTTCAACTTCTCTTCCTCCAAAGTTGTCTGATGAAATGGTACCTTAATCGTATATGCTTCATCTTAGAGTGGAAAGCGAGTTCTTAGCTAGGTGTATAGCACTCGACTATCACTATACATCTTTCCTTCCTCCCGCTTATGCCCCAACTCCTCAAGAAATTGTTGTAACCAAATCATTTCTTTTCTTTCCTCGTGGTAGCAACAGAACATACTCAGCCTCTATGGTTGACAAAGTCAACAACTTCGTAGTCGTGAAATCCAGCTCACCGATGTCCCACCTACAGTGTAGACATAACTTGTCATGTTCCTCCTGTTGTCTACATCTCTAGCCATATCTGAATCTACATAACCACACAAAGTGGTGTCTGATCCACTGTAGCACAAAACTATCCCCATGGTCCCTCTCAAATACCGAAGGATCCACTTTATTGTCTGCCAGTGATCTCTACCTGGATCACTCATAAATCTACTCACCGCTCCCACTGCATGGGTAATATCAGGCCTAGTGCACACCATGACATACATGAAACTGCCAACCATTGATGAGTAAGGTACATTAGACATCTGGTTTCTCTCTTGCTCTATCTTGGGACACTGCTCCTTTGATAACTTGAAATGGCATGCCAAAGGATTCCCAACCGATTTAGCACCATGCATATTAAACCTCTCTAAGACCTTCTTAATGTACTCTTCCTGATATAAATTCAACTTCCATTCCTTCATATTCCGAGATATCCTCATACCAAGGATTTGTTTAGCTGCCCCCAAATCCTTCATAAAGAAAGGATTCACTTAGCCGCTTCTTGAGTACTTTTATTTCCGCATGTTTTTACCTGCAACCAACATGTCATCCACATACAAACACAAGATAATATAACTACCATCCTAAAATTTCTTTATATACACACAATGGTCAGAATGACATCTAATATAACCTTTCTCCATCATGAAGCTATCAAATTTCTTATACCATTGACGTGGAGCTTATTTCAAGCCATACAAGATCTTCTTCAATTTGCACACCATCTCCTCTTTACCTTTGACCTCATAGCCCTCTGGTTGTTGCATATATAGTTCCTCCTCCAAATCACCATGGAGAAATGCAGTCTTTACATCAATTTGTTCTAAGTGCAAGTCTTCTGCTGCAACTATTCCTAGAACAGTTCTAATAGAATTCATTTTTACTACAGGAGAAAAAATATCATCAAAATCTATACCTTTTTTTTGTGCAAACCCCTTGACCACCAACCGGCCTTGTATCTTTTCTTGCCTCCTTCTTCCTCTTTGACTCTGAACACCTTCTTTTTATGTAATGCTCTTTTTCCTTTAGGTAGCTTCACGTAATCCCATGTCTAGTTCTCCATGAGAGCCTGATGCTTCTCATCCATGGCTTTCTTCCTCTTCTTCTTGGCATCTACCGCATTGCTTCATCAAATCTCTCGGCTCTCCATTGTCAATGAGTAATAAATAATAAAGAGAAGGAGAAAAACGTTCAGGTTATCTTCTTACCCTAGAAGACCTCCTTAATATAGGAGTTTTGAGTTCCTATTGAGGAGGTTCTTGAACTAATTCATGTGGCACTTTCCCATCTGAAATATCCTCTCGCGCATATTCTTTCTTGGATCTTCCTTGGATTCTTCCTTGTTTTCCTACAACTATTGCTTATACATGACTTTCTCATTAAAGACCACATCCCTAGATCGAATGATTTTAGTGTCCTTAATACTCCAACATTTATATCTAAAGTCATCACAACCATAACCAATGAAAGTACATTTTTCTGATTTAGCCTCTAGTTTGGTCCTATCATCCTTGTCTATATGGACAAACACCTCACATCCAAAGACTCTAAGAAATGAATAATCAACTTTCTTACCATACCAAGCCTACTCGGCTATGCCTCCATCCAAGGAACTTGAGGGTTCTCTGTTTATCAAGTACATAGTTGTGCTCACCGCTTCTGCCCAAAAAGAAAGAGGTAGTCCTACATGTAACCTCACGCTCCTAGCACGTTTCATTATTGTTATGTTCATCCTTTCTGACACCCCATTCTGTCGCAGAGTTCCTAGAACCGTCTTTTTCCTGTGGATTCCATTCTTAGAACAATAATCATCAAATTCATTACTGCAATACTCCCCTCCATTATTTGACTTGAGACATTTTAGTTTAAGACCTATTTCATTCTCTATCAAGGCTTTCCATTTAACAAAAGTGTCAAATATATCAGATTTTTTCTAATACAATAAACCCAAAATTTCTTTGTTGCATCATCAATAAAAGTAACATAATAACTTACCCCTAAGAGATGATACCCGAGTGACCCCACACATTAAAATGCACCAGCTCTAACTTACTCTCTTTCTTTGTAGGTCCAACCTTGAGAAACCTTACTCGCTCATATTTCCCATATATGTAGTGATCACAAAACTCCAAACCTATTTTTGTATATCTGGGAAAATCCTTCTTTGTGATCTCCATGCCCTTATGGCTCATACGATCGAGCCTATAGTGCCACAATGTTGTGTCTACTTCTAAATCCACAAGATTACAAACATTAGTGCTATAAGTAGTTAAATACAAGGTTCCAACCTTCTTACCTCTTGCCATCACAAGAGCACCCTTGTAACCTTCCAAGAGACCACTTTGTAAATATCACATTACAACCATCATTTCCCAACTTCATGTTATTACGAAATCACAACACCCCCAAATGAGCTTTAAAAGATCTACTTTTCTACAAAGTAGACTCATTTGGTGTGATTGCATAACATTGATCTTTCCCTAAGGTATGGGACCTTACAAAATGGGAAAGCTCTCCAAATTTAAGGTTGGTTCCTTATTCCTATGTTTAGGTGCATACGTAGAAACTTGCAGAGGGTCTAGTCTTAATCCTAATCTAAACTTTACCAAGAAGACGGGGATAGAAGGAATACAAAAATTAAAACAAACCTAAACTACGAGGTGATGCACCAAAGGAATGATGAACACTAATTTTGCTATTAGACACAAGCCAACAAAATGCATACAATAAACAAGCACTGAGATAGCCATATATATAATGGGAGACCGGATGAAAGAAAAAGAGACAAGAGAGGATCTAAAATTGATCACAGACGTGTTTTATTGCAACGTAGATTGATACAATCCATTACAAAGTAGCCAAGAGGAAGAAACATAATGCAATTTTTGATGGAAGGCCTGAACCCCACAAATCCCTTTGCTAAGAGGAGAAGGGAGCCTGCAAAACAAAGAATGTCCAACCATTTACAATGAATCCTACCCCCATATTTATAGATTCGATCAGGCAGAAGAAAGAGAGAGAGAGAGAAACGGGAAAAGTACGTTGAAGTTCAACCACTACTGTTACTGCTTCAGATAAAATCTGCCCCCAAATCCATCTTTACTGCATCAATCCTTGGTTTAGCATCTTGAAGGAAGAGGAAATGGTGGAACATATCAAATTTGATCTGGTCATTGAGGAAAGAAGATCTTGCATTAAAATCCCAAAGATGTTTTCTCTATTTTTCTTCACCTAACCTCCTCAAAATTAAATTTTAAAACCTCCATGGCATGGTGAGATCGAGATCTTTCCAACGGCATCAGATTTACAATATTTTGAGCCCTGAATCAAAATATATTCCCCTTCAAAGTTTGTATCAGGTCCATACAGGAAGGCGGGAAAACAACTTGAAAATGGGTCCCCTTTTGATATGGGACACGTGGCAGCCAGATTGGAACAAAAATTAGGCCTACGGGTCTACAATTTATCTTTTTCCCTTTCCTCCGATTCCCCATTTGGCTTTGACTCGGGCCCGAATGCTGACTTTTTCCTTGGGCGGAGTTGCGGGCCATTTTACAACTTTTACCCCTTTTGATAACAAGGGGCAAAGAACCAACTTTTTCCCTACGGTTTGCTTACACCTTTATACTTAGCCAATTTTGAAGCCCTTTTCTGTCCGCCTTTTGACTCTATTTCCTCCTATGCGGGATCGTGGTTGATCCAATATTTTTCCGAGGGCAAAATATGGATAACAATTTGGTGACTCACAAGGGTATCTGCCTACTAGATGAAAAGACCAATTGCCTTGTTGTATCCATTGGGCATGGAGTTGAGAAAGACTATCGATATTGATTACGCCTCGATTCATGAGCTCGATTGCTTGCACTCTCAATTTTCATAAAAATCTCGAAATGAAGGTTTTAAGAGTAGAAAATTGTCTTAACCTGGGGTTTCATATGTCTTTCCGAATGGACTGCATAAGAGCCACAAAATAGCAACACACTATATACAAAATTTGAAATCATACATGCTCCAAATGGAACATGCAAAGTGTGCAAAGCACTTAGGAGAAAAGTAATCTATACTACAAGAAGACAATGTGCATAAGCACTTAGAGGAAAGATAATACTAAACTAATATGTACAGGTGAGAACTCCCTTTTAGTAGAAGTGCTTAAGATGGATCCCATTTATCTGGAATCTGCAATTCTTCACCCTTCAATGTAGACAATTGGAAAGCATTACTACTTTTTCATCTTGTGATCATATAGGGGCCAATCCAGATGGCGTCAAATTTGGAATGCCTTTCTAGTTTTGCTCGATCTACATCCCATTTCAAAACCAGATCTCCTTCCTAGAAGACCCTAGATTTTACCTTCTTGTCAAAGCATTTCTTGATGAACCCTGATTCTTCTCTATTGCTCGAAGATAACACTCTTTGGTTTCTTCTAATTCTATCAGCTCCGCATACTTGGCCTCCATTGGTCCAAATTCAGACATCTCTAGTTACTTCATGAGCTCCAATGCTGGCAACTCAAGTGATATAGGAAACACTGCCTCTTTCCCATAGACAAGATTGAATGGAGAGCTTCTGTAGATCTCTTGGGCATTATTCTATCAGACCATAAGGTCATTTTGAGCTTCATGTGCCAGACCTCTCCGATTCTCATCAAGAGTCCTTCTGATGATCTTTAGCAGGTTTTTATTTGTGGACTCAGCCTGGCCATTACCTTAAGGGTAATAGTTTGATGAAGTACTCAAATAAGTCCCATTCTTAACAGCCCATCATGTGATTTTGGAACCTATGAATGCTAATGCATTTTCTGATATGATGGTGGTTGGCACTCAAAATCTGGTCACTATCCCTTCATAGAAATCTAGGATACTAGACTCATTTGCTTCCTTGAGTGCCACTGCCTCGGTCCATTTGGTAAAATAATATGTCACTATCAGGATCCATTTGTGACCTTGGCTTGAATTTGGATTGATGACTCTAATGAATTCCAATCCCCATTACATGAAAGGTTGGTCGACTGAGATTGGGTGCAATGGAAGTGTTGCTAGCCTTTCCTTACCTTTGAAGAATGCACAATTCTTACACCTTTTGATCCATGTGTAGCAGTCACTAAACACTCTGGGCCAATAATATCCTTCTTTCATGATTTTGAGTGTTGTCACTCTTGGAGAAAAATAGCCTCCTAGTTGCTTCAACATGGAATTCTTGTAGCACTCTCTCCACTTGATCTGTCTCAATACATCTCAGCAGAATGCCATTGATGTCTCTTTTGAACAAGACACCATCGATAAGAACATATGGGATGGCCTGTAACCTAAAATGTCTCCTTTTTTCTTTACCCATCCCATGAGGACACAAGCCTATTCGAAGGAAGTACACCATGTCTTGGGTCCAACAAGAAGCAAGTACATTATCTCTCCCTTCTTCTTGATCATCTTATAGAACAAGAACAACCTCCTTTCACCTTTGTCTGTTTCATCTTTAGCGACATGAGGCTAGCTGCTGTTCACACAACCCCTTCCCATGGACCAGCTTGGTGACCTTGATCTCAATGTCATATTCCATGACATGGGTGATCCATCCTACATGCTTTTCATTCAGGTCCTTGCTGAGAAGGAATTCTTTAACTCCTACATGGGAGACCAATAGTTGGATTTTTTTGTTTGAAACCAAATACTTAAACTTCTTCAATCCTATGATTACCACAGGACCTACTTCTCAATGAAGGAGTACCTCACCTCATAATCTTCCAAACTCTGGCTGAAGAAAGCAATTGGTTGTTCTATACTTTCTTTGTTCTGCTACACCAAGATTGTATAAATTGTGTCATTGTCACCAAAGGCATACAGTATGAAGTATTTGGAAAAACTTGGGTTCAAAAGAGTTGGGGATCATGATATGGCTTCTTTGATAGCCTCAAAATTGATTTTCCTTTAGCTTTCCACCTGAATGTTAAGCTCTTCTTTAGCATCAATGTTATTGGCTTAACAAGGGCAACAAATTTTGGAACAAACTGTGGAAAAATTTGATTTTTCCCAAGAAGCTTTGAAGAGCCTTCTTGTGACTTGGCAATGGCAGTGCTTTTATTGCTTCAACTCTCTCTGGGTCAATTTCTAGACCCTCCTTAGACACAATATGGCCTAAAAGTCTGCCATCATGGGACAAGAATATGCATTTTTTAGGGTTCAAAGATACCCCAAATCTCCTACATCTTTGAAACACCTACCTTAGGTGAAAAAGGTGGTCTGTTGTGTTTTTGGAGAACACAGTGATGTCATTCAGATAGATCAGTACTATTTTTTTATTATCCCTTTGAATTCCATATACATAGCTCTTTGGAAAGTAGTCCCGCATTAGCAGGTCCAAATGGCATTTTTGTACGCATAGGTGCCCCATTTGGTGGTGAAAGAATTTTTGAATTGATCATCTTATTTCACCATGATCTGGTTATACCCTGAGTAGCCATCTAAGAGGGATAACCTTTCTAACCTGACACTACTTGCAAGATCTGCTCCATTGAAGGGAGTGGGTAGTGGTCTTTGAGGGAGGCTCTGTTCAAATCCCTAAATTCAACACACAACCTAATTTCTTTATTTTTCTTCCTGACTAGGACCAGATTTGCAACCCAACTTGAGTGTTTTATTGGAAATATGATGGTTGCCTCTATCAGCTTGTTCATCTCCTTCTTCATCAGAGGCTCTATATGTGGGTTTCTTGGTCTCTACTTACCTTTGATGGGCTGAGCAATTGGATCAACTCGATTGTGTGTTGTGATAGTTTTGGATTGAACCCTCTTACGTCTTCATAACTCCAAGCAAACACATCAGGAAATTATTGGCAAAGTTGTATGAATTCATACCTTTCTTGCTTAGTGGCCACCTTGTCAATTTGAAGTGTTTTGTCTTCTCCAATTGGGATTGACTTTGAATCTTCTCCTTTGATCTGTATGTTAGCCTTCTCTTTTTTAAACTAGTAATTAGGATTGAAAATAGATTCCAGTGTCACTAAGCCTTTGGGAAGCTTGTTTATATGCACTGCATTGTACTATATAATTCTCGCATCTTGCTGCTCTAGATGCTTTCTGGTTTATAGCTGAGAATTTAGCTTCTTCTCGTAGAAATTTAATGATCTATTGATCATTCTCAAACACATGCTAGAATGTATTATTATCTGGCATTATTGGCCTCACAACCACATGGATATGTGGTTGTTCTTTGTCTCTTTTGATGTTGTCAACCACATCAAACGTTGCGCCGATTGCTACAAGTTTGTCATCAGATTCATTCTCCTTCATGGGTATGGACACAATATTGAAGGCCTCGAAATACTCCATGAGATCCCATACCCTACTCTTGTAGTTCTTGAGCAGGTCATTTTTAACAACATTAAGTCCTCTGACTTGATTGGAAACCAACTCACTGTCACCGAATACTTGCAAGTTCTTGATTCCTAGCTTCCTTACCCAATGAAGACCTTGGACTAAAGCCTCATATTCAGCAGTGTTATTTGAGAAAGAAAACTGGAATTTGAAGGCTAAATAATATCTCATACCTCTTGGGGACACAATCATGGCTCCTCCTCTATCTCCTTGAGCCATCAAAGAACAATTGCCATACCTCATTATCATCCTTGTATTCTAGCTTGATTAGGTCAGGAAGAGGATGATTCTCTTCATGTAGATAGTAGACACCAGTTCAGATTCCTTCATCTCCTTATAGGGGTCAAAAGCATGTTTTTTGTTGGCCCACTCATCTAGGGTCAATTTTGGGATACATCCCACCTTGGTATCTATTTCATTAGTGTTTAGGAGGTCTTCTTATCAAAAGTTAAGAAGTTGGCATCGATTGGGTTAGGAATATAGGATTCAATATGATAATCAACAATCGGTTCAGATCTAATTGTGGCCTTCACCCCATACCTTGTACTAAAGAGCATATGTGACCAATCAGCAGACGGGTAGCCTCCAATTTTGGCGGTGAAGTCTACGGGGACGAAACCAAGTAAAATGTGGTGGCAAGTCTATGATTGACACGTTTTGAAAAATAGTCACATTAGGGCAAGCATGTAGAGTGCGACTCAAATCCTTGATTATTCCCATAGTAGGCATTGTTGTCCCATCTAATTGGACAACTTCTCTAGAGATGACCTCATATTGGAGACCCAACTGATCAACTATTTGTTTGGGCATCACATAACTACTGGCCCCAGAATCAATCATACAATTATGCACCAATTTGTCTCCAATAATCAATGAGACATAGAAGGGAGGAGGTCTCAAGTTCTTACCTTGTTGTTCTCCATGGTTTCTCCCTGGTTGAACTGCATTAGCAAGCACTCTCTCTTGTTGGTTAGGGGGGTGATTTGAACTTGACCAATTCTGCATGGCAGTCTGCAATAGATCCCTCTAGCCCTGGAATGGCCAGTGACTCCCATAGTGAAATTTTCACACTTTTCCTTTTCATCTGCTCAATAATATTGAATGAGCTATATTTTTGCTACCCCTTCCTAGACACATTTATTTCTTGCACATGGGTTGTTACAACCGGTTCCTGACTAGGTTTGGAAGGTGGTCTAGATTGGTTCAACATGTTGGGAGTTGCACTTAGAGCACCAAGACCTTGTGGAGTGATGGAAGGTTGAGGTTCACCTGAGTTCCATGGTTGGAATTCTCTAATATTTCTCCTTTTGGACCATGTGTTGGCAGCTACACTTTGAGAAGGGAATTGATTCATCCCACAGAAGTCTTCAGCCTGCCAATTTACTAGCATAGTTTCTCTTGAAGGTCCACCTTATTCAACTCTTTGCTGTTGATCTCCCTCTTGGATAGGTTCTTATGGCATCATACTAGTTTGCACCATCAAGGCCTGATTTAGAGCACCATTAAAGCATGTTGATTGGTTATGTGGCTGATCACATGGAAAACACCAATCATATTCCTGTGCCATATTGTTCTGTGTTGGGACCAATGCTCTTGATGTTAAAGTTGTGTTAGGATCATACGGCCTAAAAGGTCTAGCACTTGGGGTTTTCCTTGGTTTTGGATCTGATTCACAGTCTACGGTGGTGGCCTATTGTGTTGATACTAGGGGTCTAGCTTGATATTGAGCCTGGGGCTGGTATGGCCTAGAACTCTGAGCTTGTTGTCTTTTGATGGTCACTAGCTCATTCCCAAAGTTCTGAAGTTGCTTCATCACTTCCTGAAGCTCTTTAGAGGTATTAGATGATGAAGTGGAAGCTTTAGCTAAGCTTTGACTCCTAGGGGTGGGTATAAGAGCTAATGTAGGTGTTTGGCTAGGCCTAGGAGCAATTTTTCCAGCTTGAATCAAATGGTTCTCGGCCCCTATGGAGAGGCTATAGGCTGCAGGTAATGTAGTTCCCCCCATTGACTGAATCATCAGAGATATATCAGAATCTAAATCCCTAAGAAAGTATAAGAAGGAACCTTCATTAGTGGGCTTTACTACTGTTGGAATCCTATCCCAGGTTCACTGGAATATGAGGTTGAAGTCTATCGGTTGCTTGTTGGGGCTCTCTTGATTGTTAGTTTCTCCAAAACGACAAGTTATCACCTTTTTCCCGAATCGATTATGAAGAGCCATGCACATCTCATTCCAGTTTTGGATAGATCCTACTTCAACACTCCTGAACCATTGTGAATCCTTCCCTTTAAATGAAGAGGCAAGCATATTGACTGTAATGTCCATCTCATGGATCTTGTGGATTGTACAGACATTCGAAATATCTTAGACATGGTCACCAGGAGAAGTTTGATTTTTCCCAGTAAAATATGAGATGCTCTTTAATGTTGTAATTAGAACTGGGTTTTGTGCATTCAAGGCAAGTGGACTACTACCAATGAAGTTAACATATGGATTTGGTTGTGTCATTCTATCTCGGCCTAAGAATCTTGCAGATCGAAAGAAAGGCCTTGCGGTGGAGGGGTTGACAAGGTTCTCGCTTGGTCGAGATGGAGACCTCGAACTCTTCTTCCTCTCCTTTCTCTTCCTGGGGATAGACGCAAGTATTCAAATATACCTTCTTTCCTTTCTCTAGACCGGTTTTTCTCATGAATCTCCCAAGCTTGGGCTGCTGAAACTAGTAGATTTGTTTCTTTTGGAGTCATTAGATGTACAATTTTAAGGCTTCTTAAAATCCAGAATCACAACAAGTGTACATCAATCCTTACTGTAATAATATGGAGACTTCTTAGTCCCACTAGGCGTGCCAAAACTGTTAGTGTGAAATCACAGCACCCCCAAATGAGCTCTAAAATATCTACTTTTCTAAGGCAGACTCATTTGGTGTGATTGCATAACATTGAACTTTCCCCAAGGTGTGGGACCTTGCAAAATGGGAAAGCTCTCTAGATTGAAGGTTGGTTCCTTATTCCTTTGTTTAGGTGCATACGTAGAAACTTGCAGAGGGTCTATTCTTAATCCTAATCTAAACTTTACCAAGGAGACATGGATAGAAGGAATACGAAATTAAAACAAAGCTAAACTATGAGGTGATGCACCAAAGGAATGATGAACACTTATTTTTCTAATAGACACAAACCAACAAAATAAATACAAAAAACAAGCACAGATAGCCAGATATATAATGGGAGACCAAATGAAAGCAAAAGAGATAAGAGAGGATCTAAAATTGATCACATATATGTTTTATTGCTCTGTATATTGATACAGTCCATTACAAAGTAGCCAAGAGGTAGAAATGTAATGCAATTTTTATGGAAGGCCTAAACCCCACAAATCCCTTTGCTAAGAGGAGAAGGGAGCCTGCAAAACAAAGAATGTCCAACCCTTTACAATGAATCCTACCCCATATTTATATATTCGATTAGACGAAGGAAGAGAGAGAAACAGAAAATTAGGTTGAAGTTCAACCTTTGAAGTTGACATCATCTATGAGGAAGATTATTGCTAGGATCGTCTAACACAACTTGAGTTGTTAGGAAAATTCCACCTTCTCACTCTTGAGAATCATCACATTTATCAAGAACGCATCAAGTGTGCTTACAACAAGCACCTCAAATAATGTGACTTTAATGTTGGTGACCTCGTTCTTAAAGAAAATTAGAACGTTACTACTCTAGAGAGGAGCCAACATGGAAATTTTACCCCCAATTGGATTGGACCATACATTATTACACATAAGTATGGGTTAGGAGCCTATCGTTTGGCCTCCCTTGATGGTAAACCAAAATTAGAACCACTTAATGCATTACACTTGTGACCACTCTATTATTAGCATGTCTACGAATGAGCACTTAGTCATATCCTCATATCATTCCTCCATCATAGCCTCTTCCATTTACCATTGTAATGATTTGGAACTATGTAGTCTCCCATCACTTTCCTAGGCATGACCTTAAATATGGGCACAAAATCTCTATCCATAGCATTTTCCTTATGGATAGATTCTCCCTTCTCGGTGATAACTTCATGATCATTACATCCATCACCCTATTGTTTACCTATTGGAATCACGCTAAGGATCTACGGGTGTCTCATGTACATTCATTGTCCCCTTCCAAGTGGTCTACCTAGTTATTCCCAACTCTTCCCCATATTAAAAATAAAAATTCAAGGACACTTCTATCAAAAATCAAAGTTATCAAAAATAGGTTTCTCCCTCGAAGGACAATTGTTCATGTCAAAAAAAGAGGAAGAAAAAGAAATCAAAATCAATAGATTGATCCCTCAAAGGACAGCTATCATGTGTATCATTCTTTCCATCTATATCATATATGTATAAAGTAGACCATAACCTCGAAGGATGGCTACTCTTGTGTATCATGGAATCGAAAGCTTCCCATATTGATCAGCCTTCTATTTTATCAGCATCCTAATAAATATTTCCACATTGACCAAATTTCTTCTAGAAAACTTCTTACATTGATCAATTTGTTCTTTCCCCGCTTGGATCTATGGAGAACCCTCTTCCCACGTACAAGTTACATCACAAATCCCTTTGTCGTGTTGACATTAGGTTTATGATTTCATTCCATTTATGTTTCTTTATGATCTTTGGTATAACTAACTATCGTTGGTTATATGCTAACACATGTTTTGGTCGCATGTTCCTTGCTTTACTTAGATCCCTTTTTGTTTACCTCCAATGTAATTGGAGGCATCCTTTCTTCACACACCCCTTGATACGACATAGCATTGTTCATACCCATAGGCTGCCATCGTTAAGTTACATTTTATTCTAAACCTTTCCACATCTATCTTTTACCTCTTCTTCTTTGTTTTATTACAAGCACATCCACTTTTATCTAAATCACCTATATGTTACCCATATATGGTCCCCCATCTACTCACCTATTCTTACTTATCATCATTTATATTCATCATTCATCACATCTATTTTCAAATTAATTTTTTCTCAATATCACATATTATCCATGCATATACATTCATCATCATTATCAAATCCAAATTAAACATGTAATCATCACCATCATCAATATAAAACATATTATCATCATCATATACATCAAACATCATCATCAAATAAAACATATCATCCTATACTTTTACCATCATCATCATCAAATATAAGTAAAACATGAAATCACATCATCATAAATCAAATAATCAACATCACACAATACACACATGTTAAACCATGAAAAAATCATATATCATATATATATTGCCAAAATAAAGTGTATCAAGTACATCATTGACCTCTAAGGGTCCTCTCTCAAAGTAGAGATGTCTGTAAAACCAAGTAAAGTTCACATCAGAGAGCCTAAACTCTTGCCCCTGTGAGGAAAGTCCCTCTGTCTCTCTCTTAGTCTTGTCACCTCTAGCCTCGGCCCTCTCCTCGATGCAATCTAGAGCCATACTTATTGTGCACTTATATGGCCCAACTCTATCTATCGCTCACCTCTGCAGATGCTCCCAATATTGTAGTATCTCGGAAGCTTCTTGATTACAATCCCCTTGTAATACTTAGCCTCTTCGAGATAATGCTCTGTATCGATCCATGGAAATCATGCCAGAGGTGAAACCTATACTACACCCTATGATCCCACCTATGTTCCATTCGATGACTAAACAACAATTATAGTAACAATATCTCAAAAATGGTCCATATATGCTTCCCTCTACCTATGGTAATGGTCCCTCGTCTGGGTGACTAGGTCCCTCTCTTGCGTGACTACATCTCTCTAATATATCGTGGTTTTCCTCTCCACACACATATGATCTAATTCCTTACGTAATCATTCCATCTCTGTAGACTCTCCCCTACCCCCATCTCCACTACCTCCGGAGCTTCCTCTACCTCAATCTCCATCTCCTCCTCCTCCTCATCTCCCCTCTCTCCATCTACCCGAGCTGCCCAAGCTGTAGTCATCTAATAAAAAAATCCTACTCCAAATCCCACATCATCATCCTCATCCCAAGTGTTGCTACCTCCTCCAATGGATCTACCATGATAGGGCTCGGTAGCTCCCTATCAATCTCCTCTCACCTATATGAGATAGGATCCCTAGGTATAATCTGTATGACACCAAACTATCATCATACTCTATCAAATTATATGGCCTCAATCATCTCTATCCATCTACTTGACACTCCATCTTTGTCCTTTGCGGACACATACCTCTCAATTGATTCCTCATACATGAAGGATTTTACATTATTTTTGCATTTGGTTGTGAATTTTTTTATGTACACCTATGACACGTTGGTCCCCATGAATTGCATCCATTTGAGTTTTCTCCCATTGAATTCCCTCCATTTTGCAATGATTTTCATTGACTCACAAGCCCATAGAACATTGTCGTTGCCTCCCTAAAGACCATGACCTTTTTTTTTTTTGATGTGACTCCTAAAATCACCGCCATATTTTTTATTTTTTTGATTCGGATCCTTCTTTCTTGGGGCATCTTGCCTCGCCTTATCATTTTACCCATCTTTCTTCTCCCACCCACCCTTCACCATCTACATCTTTCAACCTCATCATTGATTCCCCTTTGCATTATCAATCTCTCATTTGAGGGGGCTCATTATCAATCCACCGTTAGCCTTCATTTGACATATCTCATCATTTTTGTCTCATGGCTTAATACGTGCAAACCACTTGACAAAAAGGGGAAAATGTAGACACAAAAATTTGGTATCCTTACCCTTGTTTCCCGCATTCGCTTCTTTCATCATGGTCTTATCTAGACCCCCTTTATTTTAATTCTAATTCATATTTTAATTCTCACCTCTCCTATCTATTAACCTATCAAATTTAATTTTTAATTAATCTTCATTTAATCATTTTCTAATCCTCATCTCATTAGTTAATTACCTCTAATTAGCTTTCATTTCTCCTCCCTAGGTTGTTTATTATCTCTAACTACCTAGTTCCATATCCCTATGTTTTTTTAGCCTTTATTTAATCCATCTTTATCTCCCACTTACCCATGACACTTCCTAGGAAACCCTAACCTGCCTATATGCTTTAAAACACTCATCCTAATCCATAAAATCCCCATATCTCAAATAAATCACCCTTCCACCACTCAAAGGGATGGTTCCCCACAATTGGTGGTGACCCACCCAGTCGTCATCGACCCTATAAAGCTAGTTTCACCCCCTTCAAAATGAGGCATAATCAGAGTTTTCTTGCCTTTGTGCAAACTTATCTTCAAGCTTGAGCATCCTTGCATTTGCATCAACCTTTTTGGAGTCCATTTGAGCTTGTCTTGCATCTCTTGTAAAAAATTTGGTAAGTTTATCCTTACTTTTTGTTGGTTTATGCTATCATTTCTTATTATTGCTATTATCTTTCAGGTACTAAAGTTTTGTAGGTTCACTTTCGTCGAGCATCATCTTTAGCTTCCTCTTTAAGTTATTTTGTCTGCAGAGTTTTCTATCCATCCCATCCACCCTCATCTTCGTTTAACATTGTCTACATCATCATCACTCCTCCCAAGTCACCATCAACCCACCCTATGTCATCACTCATTTTTTCTTCCAGATATTCATCGGTTTGTTTCTCGTTATGTTATCATACCCAATTCTCGAGTTGTCATCCTACCTCTCTATCAGTCTAAATTTATTAT
Organism: Taxus wallichiana var. yunnanensis; assembly: GCA_018340775.1. Taxonomy (NCBI): domain Eukaryota; kingdom Viridiplantae; phylum Streptophyta; class Pinopsida; order Cupressales; family Taxaceae; genus Taxus; species Taxus wallichiana. The sequence continues at coordinate 859,311,842 of CM031238.1, forward strand.
GTTTGTCTCCAATCACCACCAACTCAGCCCAATTGCCATCAACCGAGCCTGGTTCCATCCAAATCTCTGTTTTCTTGTTTATTTTTGTTTCTATGTCTCATATCTCCCTCTGAGTTAGTTTAAGTGTTCTCAGGCCTTTGTAATCATCTTATTTGCATTTAGATCCTTTCAAATCTGAATTTCCAACTTGTTATCCACATTTATTTTCTCAAGTCACCATCAACTCGCCTTCTATAGCCTAGGTCACCGTCACCTTTGATCAGGTATCATTTTATTTGTGTTGATTCAAATTAGATCTGTACTTTTCATCCATTTCTGTAATTTCTAGATTTTGTTTAGCTTCAGTTTCTGCATGTTATTCAATACTTCCATTTATTTCATCCTTTTTTATCAAACACAGAGGTTAACATCCGCATAAGGAGTTAACGCTTCTTGGAACCAACTTCATCAGGAATCCCCCTCATTTACAATCTAATCCATTTCCTTTCTATCTACCTTTGTTATGTAGGTTCATCGAGTTTGTAGTGAGGTCATCTACTTTGCACCCATCCATTTGCATCCATCATACATCAAGGTACCTTAAACCCTTGCATTTTGGAGTTGTTTGGTTTTCTTTAGTATATACTTCACTAATCTAAACAGGAAAGAGAAAATTCAATCAACAACCCCGCCACATGAAATAAGTCCTATTTTCGATCATCTATTTGTCGACCCTATTCCTCGTGATCGTCCATCTAATCAATTTATGTTAGACTCAATTCAAGCTTTACATTCTTTATTTTAGGATAATTTTAAGGCTACGGAATCCATCGTTACATCTCTCAAATCTGAAATCCAACATCTTGAAGATGCTTCTTAGGCTCATGTTTGTTTTCCTTCTAGATCTAATTTTCATTCTATGTCTATTATATGTGTTCACATCAACGAACCTCAAGTCATACCATTACCGGATCCTTTGACCTTTGATCGGAAAACTAAGTGACATTACATTCTTATTAAGTTCCTTAGTCATCAATTGATCACTTTTCCAACTACTCATTGCTATTCTCCCTATCAGTTTGCAAAATATCAAGGTCATCTATATTGCAATTATCATCGAATCAATGGCCATAAAGATAATGAATATTTTAGTTTATAATGAAGAATCAAACATCTTAAGTGTCGTATTTATCTCATTTGTTGCACAACATTCTATTGCATGCCCATCTACAAATGCTACATCTCAGTGGGTTCCTAAATCTGATGTGTTTATGTCTAATGAGCATCACACCATCACTTATAGTGTTCCTTCTTCCATTACTCAAGTGCCACATATACAATCTACTCAAGTCAAGAAACTACCTCTCAAAATTAGTCCAACACTTCCTCCTACTAAGTCATCTATAGTATTACTCAGCCAAACTAAGAAACCCCCTCTAAAGATAAATGCAACTCCTCCACTTCTAAAGTCATATGTGGTCACCAAGTGACCATTCGTTACACAAGAGAAAGCAAACCGTAGCTAACATCTTTTGACTCTCACAATTTAAGAACCCTATCCAATCCTCATTTCAGCATCTAATCACTTTTGTCAAAGAAAATACTCTGTATATTGATCCACTTATCATATTTTGACTAAATCTCCATCACTTACATACTTGAGGGGCATCATGCTTACTCTCCCCCTTATAGCATCACTAGGTGGTTATAATTTTTTGTTATTACGCTTCGTGCTTCATATTTCACATCTTGATCATCTCAAACTTGTCTCATCATTACTCGATGACGCACTCTTGTGCTTCGGTTCACATTCGGCTATTAAGGGAATCCTATACGCATGAACCCAACATGTTGCACTATAGGCACTACACATTGTGTCTCTTTACTGAGATCACCTTACATCATACATATTACATCTTACATTTTACATCTCGCATTTATCATTCACACTTTGTGTTTTGTACATCCAACATATTCTACGCTCATATCATCTACACATCTCGCATTGCGTACTATACATCGTAAATTTAACATTCGATACATCACATAAAATTTTCTCATCCTCGCATATATTGCGTACGTTACACATTCTATTCATCTTTTCCTATGTGTTGCACTCATTACCCTATGACACACTCTAGTCTCACAATCCATATTGACATTTGTTGAGGGTATACATCTCAAATGGACCACATCTATATTCTCATCATTCAATTCTTCTTTCACATGTGACATTCCTAGATTTCGATACACACCATAAGCTAACTCATCACTAATTTTCTCATCTCATATTGACATACGCTATAGGCCAAATCATCACCTATTCTATCATCTTGTCATGGTATACGTAGTAGGTGTAGACACAAATTTGTGTCTTACGACACCATGTACCGTATCTTGTCCCACAACCTAACCCTACCTCCCCACCTAAACCTTACACACTTAATTATTTATTAATTACCTTATAATTAATAAATCTACATCTCCAACCCTCCCACCTCACCTCGCCACCTCATCATGACCTAGCCCTAACCCTTAACCAACCTAATTAAGACCTATGACTTGGTCCAGACCCACACCCATGACTCATCACCCCTCACCCGCACCAAAATGAGCCTAATAATGACTTGACCAAGCCCACAACTGATCCCTCGGGAGAAAAGGAGGGAAAGATGGCTATTTTACTAAAAATAGCCACTTTGACCTAACCGAAATCGGTTCCTACTCGACCGCCATCGATTATGTAACCGCCATCGGTTCCCTGTAAATGACCTCCCCCAACCAAAAAGAAAGGATCCAGAATTCATTTGGAAGGAGAGAGAGAAGTGAAACAAGTAGAAGAGGTTGCAGAGAAGAGGATCGAGGCGAAGACTATAACTGAGCAACTAGATCACTGTCACACTCGTCCAAGCATTGGGAAAGACTGAGGATAGCTTCATCAGCTCACTTTCCAATACTAGATCATCCTAACTAAGCCTTACTGTCGCCACCACATTCCTTGGACCTGTATCTTCATCGGGAACTAGTAAGTAGTATCTTGTATGTTTCTAAACACCATTTCTTGAACTTTTAATTCATAATAATTATAAGCTCACTCCTAGATCTACCACACGGCCGGTCACCTTTGTGACTTATACCAAAACCAACCTTTCCCTTATTTACCCCCAAACAATCTCATATCCAGCTGGGTCTATCCTTGTAACTTGATCTGAATGCATCAATAACCGATGACCAAACAAACATCATGACATTTTATTATTGGTAGTTTAGTCTCTATTGCTTTTTAACAAGGTACCTAAATCGTGATTTCGCAATAGCTTCTTTGTTATCATTTGCATTAATTCGTATTAAAAGGGGAACTGACCACCTTCGAAAGGAAGTCTAATATTTCTTGGGCCCAAGGTAGTTCCCTCACTTATTGTCTAACTAAGATCTGGTGGTCTTGTATTCTTACTTACAAGTAGTCCTTCCCACACAAAAAGGAGTTCTTCACAATCAATTTGATCTCTCTACGGTACGTGCACACCTTCCCAACACTCAAAAGTATTCCTCCTAGCCCTAACCCTTATCTGTTTCTCAAGAGAATGAAAGGATAGAAGCAACTCTATTCGAACGAAATTATGTGCGAAACATTTTGGCACGCCTGGTGGGACCCTTTTCGGGTTTCTTTCTTTCTTGCTTGCTTTCATATAGGGAGCACACTTGCTGTTTCTTTCTTCTAAATATTCACAAAATATTTTATCATTTTGGTAAAAGAATTTGTCTTTCTTTCACATCTTTGCATTAGTGAAAGTCATCTTCTTTGCTTCATTGAATATCATTTTCGATTTGGGTTTAAAACACGTGCATCACATTCTTGCTTGCTATTTTTAATTCTAGTGAACGTAGATTAAGTAACAGGTCGTACACGTGGGGGTGATATCCACGGTATTGACGAGAAATTAATCTTACTCTCACTGCACAACACATACCAAATCACATCATAATCAACACAACAGCTCAAACATCCCCCCTTCCCGCGATATTCCTTCGCCCGATTGAGGTAGCCTTATGAGCCAAAACAAACTTGACATCTCCTTTATGTCTTTTGTTTAGGATTGACATCATCGGCATCTAAGGCATAAGCCCAAAGTGATTAAAACTAATCCTAGGGTTAGTCTCTTGATTTGCTTGTGCATCTTGCTTGTTTTTATTTCTACATTTACGTCATACACTGTGTTTGGTGATCACTTCAAGACAGTTTGGTAGGTATATTAAGCATTGTTATCCCCAAACCAGCAACTTCTTATATCCTCTCTTTGCTTTCATAGTGACCGACACCGGTCCTATACTACCTACATCGGTTAACTGACCGACGCCGGCTACATTCTGACCGACATCGGTTATCTGACCGATATCGGTTACTGTGTTTAACAGTTCTTGACAAACTAACAACCTATCAATTCCAACATTTTGTTGTTGTTTTGCATTCCGGATTGATTAAATCCCTGCTGTGTCCTCTTGTCCATGGTTGTTATCACCCGAGAAACAAGCTGCAGCCATGGTTTCACATGCCTATTCCGTGCCTTTGCCTAAGTCACCCCCTTCACATCCTATGGGGAATCCTATGGATACCAGTAATTTTCCCAAGATCCCTGTAGGAGATAAGGAATTTTCCAAATTTATGGATGCTAATCCTAGTGCGTGCATAATATTATCTGTCTCATACCCCTGACGACCGTACACCCGACGGTCAGCTCCTTGTTGGTATGCCTATTAGTATCGCCACTCACTTAGCCCCTTCCCCACCTAATAACTCGCCTCACCGTCTTCATCCTTAGCCCCGTCTCCCAGCTCAGTGGCTTCGGTGGTTCATACTACACCAATTGGATTTCCTTTCGTTAATCTGGGGCCCCACATATCACTACCATCCACTGACCCTACCTCATCTCTCTCACAGACTGTCTCTTTCATAACTTGCTCTGTCACCTATACACACGAGATTTCCCTCACAAGCTCTGTCCACCTTTTCATTTCCACAAACTCATCCGGTGGCCTCAACCTCTTATATAGGACACCCTTATTCGGCTGCCCCAACACATTCATCACCATTATCTTATCAACATTCAATCCCACCATTGTCTAGTAGCGGCTCTTGGACCAATCCTCCTCTGTTTACAATGACAACACCATCATCTAACCCAACCAATGATTTAATCAAACAAATGATGGACAAGATGAAAAATCTTGAGGCTTCTGTTTCAGGAAGTCGTAACACCCTGACATACGAGCAAGTTTGTCGGGAGCCTATTCATCCTTCTGTCCCCCTTCATACATATCCTCCTCAATGGGAATTACCGAAATTTACTCGCTTTAATAGTAAGGAGGACCCTTAACAACGCTTGCGATCATTCAGACATGCCTTCTATCTGATTGCTCATGACGATGCCTTACTACTCCGTACCTTTCCCATGTCCTTATCAGGACCTACCTTGGAGTGGTACAGTGCTTTAGCCCAACACTCAATCTTCTCCTTTAACCAGTTAGCCCAATCTTTCTTGGATCACTTCTCCATCAATATTGCCAAGAAAGTATCCATTACCAAACCTCTATGCCATCCAACAATTTGAAGATGAGTCTATCGTAGATTTCATTGGACGATGGTGAGACCTCATCAACCAACTTACTTACGCCTTACCTCATGCCGAGCTCATCAAACTCTTTACGTGGGCCTGTGCTAAACACATTTCTCCCACCCTCCAAATTCAAACTTTGCGCACCTTTGATGAGGCCTTTCCTATGGCTCGGAAACTAGAGATTCGAGCCTTAGAGGAGGAGAAATTGAGGTTACGCAATAAAAGCTCAAATTTCTGGACCCAAGACTCTACCACCAAACCCAACACCACCAACTCTCACGCATCGGCTACTTCGAAATCAAAGGGTGTCATACACGCAGTGATGGTCAAATCTCAAGCACTTCTATCTAATCGCACGGTAGAAAGCCACCTATAAGTATAAAGCCGAGCCCATCAACTACACTCCCTTGGGAGAAACTTATGGTGTGATCTTAGACAAATTGCTTAAAGCAGGAGCTATCACCTTGCCTCCTGTTAAACCTCACTCTGGGTTTGATTCCACCCGCGCTATACCTTCTTGGTATAAAGAAAATGACTTATGTAACTTCCATCGCGTGAAGGGACACAGTCACGAAAACTGCAAGATGTTGAAAAACATAGTGCAGGAAATGGTTGATGCAGGGGATATAACTCTCGATAATCCTAATGCCCCGCTAATCAAAATTTAAAAATCTTCAACAAACCATTTCCAAACCATGCATCTAACAGTAACACAAACCAAGACACCTCAGCCGAGGAGAAGAGTGTGCATGAGATCCATGTGATTTTCAACTCCCAACCCAGGGCTTCCATTGAGGAAATTCTAAATCAAGCTTCTTCACCAACGCAGGGATTCTCGCCCCCTTCTCCTTCATCAGGACAAGAGGACAATCCCGCTATTCCTTTACCCATAAAGGAATTAACCGCCCAGAGTTCTCTTCTCACAAATGAACCTTCTTACACCACATCCCTGCAAGATTGTGAGCGGATGTTATCTAAATTATCTATTTGCCAAACATCTCCTTCCACCACTCTTGCTGCAAAAGAAGAAGGCTTGCCACTTTTTCTGTCATCCTTAGAGGAGAAACCCCTTGAGCCTACATCACCAAACTCCTTAATCATGATGGATCCCCTCGAACATGCCCTCCTACCTATTAGTTCTTCATCACCTAAATCTTTCCAACGACTGTTGACCTCTTAACACCCATTGATACAGCGCCTCATTTACCCCTGTATCACACCCACGAGTGGACCGTAATCACAACCCACCTCTCTTCCATACCTAAGTTCCTTTTCACACATGAATATTTTCATCCCCGGAAGATAGAGCGAGTCTTATGGGAGCGTTTGAGTACACCATGCTCTACTCAAATGCAGATGACTAATCCAGACACCTCTACCATATACCCGAGGTATTTACAAAAGCTAAAAATGCCTATGTCCTCACCTTCACCCCCTCATCTCTATTGAATCCCTCACCACCTCTATCAACCTAACCAAACCTTCCCTATGTTTGGGAATTCACCAATACCGAGCCCGACACACCCACCTAAGCGGTTATATTTATCCAAAAATAAATCCGTCAATCCACCTAGGAGGCAGACCCAATCTCCTTGAGTCCAATCTATGCCTCTGCCACAACTAAAACCCTTGCCCCCGATCACACCGATACAGCAGGCACAACTTTAGCCTTCACCATCACACCTACCTTCTATATTAGGTCCTCACCCCTCCACCTTGCCTCAATACACCATGCCTCCCACATCTTCTTTAACACAACCTATACCTTTTGCACCCCTACAGACACCCACGGGCGTCTCAACACCATCGCCCCAAGTATCTCGCCTACCTGCCAACCCTAAGCAAACTTGATCATCGAAGGACTTATTTGCTGTCACTCCTCTCTCCCCATGGTTGTTTCCTACCACCACGTCAGCTAGGGCCTCATCATCTAACCAGCTAAACATAACTTCTGCGCAGAAGAAACCACACCTAGTTAAAACCAATCATCAAAATCCCTTGCCTAAATCACCACCCGTACGAACCACTCGTACCCAACCATTACCAAAACAATCAAAAATATCACCCACTCAATCAACAGGCTCATCTTCATCTGAATTTGACCCGCTCAAAGGATCTTACTCCAAGATCCTTGAAATGTGGTAGGGGATGCGACCATTTCCCTACCCCGCTCGAGAATTTATGATCCATCTAAACCTCGACCTATAGGTTATGATGAATCTAAAATCATGCTTACCATCGCACACCAGGGACACGATGTAGAAGGATGCAAATCTTTGAAAGCCATCCTTCACGGTCACCTATCTCGGATAGACAACCTAAGAAAGAAAATTTACGGAGAGAGAAGCCCTTAGCTTCTATCCCTTCTCCTATACCACTTGTCCCTGCCTCGCTAAAATATATCATCATTGCAACCCCGCCTCTCGAGAACAATGACTTATCCCCACCATCTTCCTCCTCTCGTATTCACAAGATCAACATGATTAACATTGCTACTTGAGGTCAGAAAAACAATGGAAAAGCTAAAGAAAGCACACCTATGGCCTCTCTTTCTCCTTCTACCATCCCGATCGCACCACCACCTAAAGTGGTCATTCGTGGACCTTCCTATCCCATCTCTGATGGAGTTTCCCATCGCACCATGATCAAACAACTTCACCAATCTCCTGTAAAAATGACACTCTATGATCTCATTCAAACATCTGAATCGCATCGACAAGCTCTAATTGAGATCCTTCAAGGGATAGAGGTCCTACCTAACGAAACCTTGCCCGTCGCCTCCATTTTAACACCCAACCACGTCGCTTCTCTCACCAAACAACCTACCTCCACAACCACTTCTGTCCCTGTACAACAAGCCGCTGCTGTCAGTTTTTTCGAAGAAGAAATTTTCGTCTTTGGTGCAGAAGATCCTGATCCCACTCTTTTCATCTCGGCTTACGTCCGGGACATCTGGGTACGTCGTGTTATGATCGATGGGGGCGCTAGCCTAAACATCATCTCTTCCAAAGTCTTCCAACAGATGAATATCCCTCCTAGCTGCATGTGTGCCAACCCCACCATGTTGTGTTCATTCAACGATGCTATTACTTCTACCTTAGGCACCGTGATCCTTAACATTTGTGTAGGGCCACGTACCTTACCCAAACTCTTCTATGTCCTTGAGGGAGAATTCCAATTCAACATGTTGTTAGGTCACCCTTGGATTCGGGCTATGGGATGCGTTCCCTCCACCTTACATAGATGCATCAAATTTGAGTATGAGGGGAAGTCATACACCGTCAAAGCTGACGCTTCCCCCTTCAAAACCTGCAATATGTTATATCACCCTAATGATGTGCTTGTACCAGTCAAGGCACCCATTGATCCAGCCCAACCATCTACTTCAACCACACCTCAACCATCCACCTTAACCACACTCACACCTTCGACCAATGAACCCACCGCCGCGAATACCACTTCCTTCCCCGTGGACAACATCCCAACTTCAAATCCCTTGGTAGATGTTTTTCAATGCCTTACGCTAGGGGAATACCACCTATACAACGTTAGCACCTTTCATACCCCACAGGAGTATGGACAGTTACATGCGCATCCTACCTATGATCGTCGTGTGGGAGGTGATCTCCTACGGACCACCTAATTACCACACCAACCTAATGTATGGGGGTGTCGACACATCCTCTGTCACCCCTGAACCTCCCCTTGGTGTGGTTCCCTTCCAATCTAATTTTCGATATCTAACCAACCGTCGTTTCACCCTCACCTTCCGATGCACTTTGTGCTTGGAAGGGTTTTGGTTCGGTCTTTATGAACAAGGCCGACATACGATCATTCCTGTAACTACCATGCAAACACAAATATCATCGTGGTCTTGGATTTTTGAACCACCTACACCGAAGAAACCTCATGTCAATTGTATCTAGGAAAACAACGAAGTCACCCCTTCAGAACCATCATCACACATTTTTCCATCTTCACCCACATAGTCGATAGACCCGGAATCTATCCCTCCTAACTTTTTTTTTCGTGAATGCTATCTTCCTAGGTCCTCTCACTTATCAATGTGATAGTGAAGACCCATCTTCTCTCCCCCTTTTATATCCAGATATGATCGAAGAAGATTCACCTTCAATTAATGTTGTGGAGTGCCAGGATGATGACTCCATCCTCACCTACCTTGGTGTGGATGACTCTTATATTCAACGTGCCTTACCATCTGACACCCAAACTATATTGAATGAATCGACTATAGAAATCAACATCCACACGGAGGATGATCCTCACATTTTAAAGATCGAGATAATCTCTCGACGCATTAGAACAAGCTACCTTCACTACCTACCTCGTGCCCGTAATCAAGCTTTTGCTTGGTCCTACGCCAACATGCCAGAATCGATCCCGACATTCTTTGTCCATAACATCACTCTGAAACTAGACTCTAAACCAGTTAAACGAGAAATTGAGAAAAATGCATCCGCGCATTGCCCTCTTGGTGAAAGAAGAGCTTCAACGCCTCCTTTCTGTTTCTTTCATCTTACCTACGACTATCCATGCAATGGATTTCTAATGTCATACTGTCACTAAAGCGGACGGGGGAATTCAGATATGTCTGATTTTGGGACCTTAACCTCGCTTGCCCAAAGGATGACTTCCCCCTACCTAGCATTGATCAACTTGTTGATCTCACTTTGCCGCCATGAGATGCTTTCTCTCATGGATGGCTTCTCGAGATACAATCAAATTTTGGTAGCCCACCGATCAACATAAAACCACCTTCATTACCCCTGGGGACCACGCTATCGTGTCATGCCATTCGGCCTTAAGAATGCTGGTGCGACCTATCAATGGGCTATGACTTATATTTTTCATGACATTATGCACACTATCCTCAAGGATTATGTCGATGATCTTCTTGGAAAATCCAAACATCGTAGTGAACATCTCGATGTTTTAACCATTATTTTCGATCACCTGTTACAATACTGTGTTCGTCTTCAACCAAAGAAATGTGTCTTTGGTGTCCTTTCGGGAAAACTCCTTGGCTTTATCGTCTCTTTGTGTGGCATTGAGGTCGACCCAGCTAAAGTCAAAGCTATCCTAGAAATGCCCCCACCCACTAACCTCAAACAATTACGTAGTTTGCAGGAAAACTCCAATCTATCCGGCATTTCATTTCACAACTCTCGGATCGATGTCAACCTTTCCATCATCTCCTTAAAAAGGACATTGTCTTTCAATGGAGCGAGGAGTGCCACCAAGTCTTTGAGGCTCTTAAAGCTTATCTCTTGCAGCCATCCGTGCTTGTCCCACCTCAGGACGATTGCCCTTTCTACCTTTACCTTTCCACCACCGACCATGTTGTAGGAGCCATGCTCGCACATCGTGACTCTGAGCATCGAGAACAAGCAGTTTATTACATAATCCGTACTCTTGTGGATTACGAGACTAGGTATACACACGTAGAAAAGTTGTGCCTAGCCCTATCATTTGTGGCCACCAAACTCGACATTACCTCCTGAATCACAAAACTTTTGTCATCTGCTTGCTGACCCCATATATTATATGTACACCAAACCTCATCTAAACCAACGCATCACCCAATGGCTTATGCTCCTCGCCGATCTCGACCTTGAGTTTGTACACGAGAAATCGGTCAAAGGACAAACTATCGCAGACCAACTCACAGAAGCCCCTTTACCTCAGGGAACAATTTACCAATTTTACTTTCCTGATGAACTCATCACAACTCTTTCACTCAGTGATGTGTCGTATCCAATGACCCTCTTCTTGATGGATCTAAATGCCAGCGCGGTGGAGGGGTAGGCGTTGTTCTCATTCCTCTTGAAGGTGAACCTATGCCTCTTTCATTCAGAGCTTGATTTCCCCTACACTAACAATACAACGGAATACGAGGCCCTTGTTTTGGGTCTCCACATTGCGTTACACTTAGGTGTGAAGTCTATTAATATTTTCGGTGACTCTCAATTGGTAGTAAATCAAGTTACTGGCATCTACCAATGTAAAAATGAGGAACTTCAAAAGTACAAACATTACGTGGATTCACTTTTGACCTTATTTTCTCATTATTCTATCCAAACCATTCCCCGCTCAACTAATAAATTTGCAGATACTATGGCTTGCTTGGCCTCGCAAATTCTGGCCTCACCAACTAACTCGGACATATTTGTCTTGGTCCAACAACTCTTTGCCCCATCTTACTTAGTTTCAGATGTTTATATGGTAAATAATGTATCTGTTGATTCGCAAGATACCTGGTATCACCAATTTCATGACTACCTTACAACCTCTGTTCTACCACCTGACCTTACTAGTAATGGCAAACGTGCTTTTCTTAAAAGTGTTTCTCATTATGTTGTCATGGGGGGACTCCTCTATAAACGTGGCTTCGATGGTATCCTCCTTCGCTGTCTAACCAACGCTGAAGTCACTCATACCACCTAACAAATCCATGACGGACTTTGTGGCGGGCACTTTAGTGGCCTCGCCATGGCCAAGCGGATCCTTTGCCTAGGATATTATTGGCCTACTCTCAATAAATACTGCTGCGAATATGTTAAGTGTTGTGTTATGTGTCAACAACATGCCAACCTTCAACATACTCCTAGCCAACCATTACAGGTTGCATGAGATCTTTAGCCTTTCTCGTAATGGGGTTTAGACCTTATTGGCAAGATTCGTCTGCCTTCTTCACAGCGTCACCATTGGATCATCACGGCAACCGAATATTACACTAAATGGGTGGAGGCCGTTCCACTCATTTCAACCAAAAAAGAGAAAATCGTTGAGTTCATCAATCATCACATTATCTGTCGTTTTGGTGTTCCTCATCACCTGATAACAGATAATGGAAAATCTTTCAAAAATAAGTTGTTACAAGACCTTTGTGACAAATTTGGTATCAAACTTAGCTTCTCGTCACCCTACTATCCACAAGAAAATGGACAAGCCAAATCTTCTAACAAAACCTTAACCAAAATTCTCATGAAAGTCGTTAACAATTCTGGGAAAAACTGGCATGATCACATCCCCTTTTCCCTTTGGGCTTATCGTACCAGCATTCGTACTTCCACTAATGCCACACCATTCTCTTTGGTGTATGGTACCGAGGCTGTCTTGCCTCTCGAAATACAAATCCCTTCTCTCAGAATATCTCTTCAGGATATTCTCACCAATGATGACTTCCCCCAAGAGCGGTTAGCCCAATTAGAGCTTCTTGATGAGCATCATCTTACAACTCTTGACCACCTTCAAATTTATCAAAAGTGCATTAAGTGTGCTTATGATAAGTGAATTCATGAGCGTACCTTTAAGATTGGTGATCTTGTCCTCAAAGAGAATCAACATGTAACCAAACTAGAAAGAGAAAACGTGGAAACTTTGCTCCTAATTAGATTGGGCCTTACATTATCACTCACACCTATGGATCGGTACTTATCATTTAGCTTCGCTTAATTGTAAACTGAGCTGAACCCCTTAATGCCTTGCATCTCAGACCATTCTCTTGTTGAATTTAGTGTTACATCACTTCTTATCTACCTTGCGCTCATCCTTTGAGCTCATTTACCACCTCGTACACCTTGTTTCATGCATCTCAAAATAGAATCAAGCTTACATGGTTTGATCATCACCTCCTCTTAAAGATGCCTTCCCCTTTTAGTCGGTCCATGACTTAAAAGTATCAAAATAACCAGTTCTCAATTATACGATTACAGGATATTCTTGAGTCAAACTTCTGCAAAACTAGATACTTCATGCCAAATGGACATCTAGACCTCTAAGCTCTAAACTAGACTGCTCCCTCGAAGGACAGCTATGTGCAAAGCCACATCTCTATTATAAACTAGACTACTCCCTCGAAGGATAGCTATGTGCAAAGCCGCATCATGCTATTATAAGTAGCTTGCTCCTTGAAGGACAGCTATAAAAATTCAGCCTCTATCGAAGCTTCTCGCATTGATCACTTTGTAGAAGACCTCAAGAACAAAAAAATGCATATCCCATATAGACTTCTGCATCGATCAATCTGTATCCAAAAAATAAAAGTAGTATTCAAAATCACTTTTGAGTCATGGACTTGTCTATTTAGGTTTGGATCTATTTCGTCAGAATAATCACCTTATAACAAGTCCTCTACGCCCTATATCATCCACCTCACCTCACCATTTTTCAAAACAAGAAAACTCAAGGGACATGACATATAACCGATATATTGTGATTATACAACTCTTTCCACCTATCGACTTCTCGCATATGCAAGGTACCTAGAGATTCAAGCTCATCCTATGATAATACGTGGTTTGTTTAGCTCATTCCAACTATGGGACATTTTTGCCTCTTTTACCCGAATCTAGGATTATGTGTTGACCTTAATCAGGACACGGTTCCCTAATGCTTGGGTAAGCTAACCCTCGCTTCACCTATACCTTACCAACTCCAACAAGCTTACCCTACCAATATCAAAATTTTTACTAACCAACAAATTACCTAACCAGAACCAAATTGCCTGAATTCACCTCTCCTTGGTCCTAAGGGAGAACTACATCGGTCTGAGGCCCCTCCTTGCTTTGTGCAATGGGCTATGTAGGTAGCACTTAGGAGACATGGGGTCTCCCAAGGTTAGCTCGACCATCCCCTACCATAACCTATCATGTGTTGTGTTTTATTTAAAAATATAAATGTTTTCACATATTTATATTGATAACACTCACCTTTGTCCTTTATCAATCCAAACATTCAAAACACAAACATTTCTTATTATTATCATAAACTCAAAATCAACATACATATTCAGTTTTATTTAGATGTTAAACAAATACATCTTCTCTATCATCGACGCACAGGTCGACATCCTTATTTATTCTTCTACCCCTATGAAATTCACGTAGGCCCCGCGCCTCATCCCAAACCAGGTAGTGATGGTGATCATCGATGCCGCTCACCTGGCCTCTCCATCCTCAAAGGTGCCATTGCTATTGGTTCCTCCCACTAATCCGCCAATCTCTCCTGTAACATATGAATATGCCCTCTCGCATGGAGGAATCTTGCCTCTAGTCTCTCCACTCATGACTGCGAAACCTCTAACAATCTCGTTGTCTCATTCACCTGTGTTTGAAGCTGGTGAACTAAACCTTGCAGGTGGTCTCTCTCCGCTATAATCACAGCTATGTCAGGATGATTGGCCCTCTCTCGTGTACCTTGGTTGCACTACTGCATTTCAATGTGTGTCTGCTTCCTTGAACTTACCCCACCATCTTACTATCATCTTATCATCATTCACCCTTTATCAACCCTATCCATGATTTCATGCCACCTCAATCTGTGATAGATTTGAGGGGGATTACCTATACCCTTAACTGGGGCAACCACTTCTTATTATTGTCAGTGCAGCTTTACAAGACAAACTACACGACAACAAGGGGCAAATGTAGACACCAAATTTGTGTCTTCTGACACCACATTACCCCATATCTCGTCCCTGACCTAACCCTACCTCACCACCTAAACCTTACACACTTAATTATTTATTAATTACCTTATAATTAATAAATCTACATCTCCAACCTTGCCACCTCACCTCGCCACCTCATCATGACCTAGCCCTAACCCTAAACCAACCTAATTAAGACCTATGACTTGGTCTAGACCCACACCCATGACTCATCACCCCTCACCCACACCAAAATGAGCCTAATAATGACTTGACCAAGCCCACAACTGATCCCTCGGGAGAAAGGAGGGGAAAGATGGCTATTTTACTAAAAATAGCCACTTTGACCTAACCGACATCGGTTCTGTAAATGACCCCTGACCAAAAGAAAGGATCCAGAATTCATTTGGCGCAGAGAGAGAAGTGAAACAAGTAGAAGAGGTTGCAGAGAAGAGGATCGAGCCGAAGATGGCAATCGAGCAACTAGATCAGCTGTCACACTCGCCCAAGCATTGGGAAAGGCGAGGATAGCTTCATCGGCTCGCTTTCCAACACCGGATCATCCCAACTAAGCCTTCTGTCACCACCACATTTCTTGGACATGTATCTTCATCATGAACTAGTAAGTAGTATCGTGTATGTTTTAAACACCATTTCTTGAACTTTTAATTCATAATAATTATAAGGTCACTCTTAGATCTACCACCGCTAAAGCACTTTGTACCTAACTTTCATTCATCAACCCCGATATTGCCCCAAAGATAGTTTTCTCACTCTCTGATTTTCTCCATCACCCTACTACCCCCAATCATTTATTAACCCTATAAACACCATAACCACCTTGTAGCGACTTCCATTGAAACCCCTAAATCATCGCCCCTCTCGATATTGGTTATCTTCTCGGTATCGGTGTTATAACCCATGATCGGTTATCCGGTGACGACATCGATCCGTGACTGATACCAAAACCAACCTTTCCCTTATTTACCCCCAAACAATCTCATATCCAGCTGGGTCTATCCTTGTAACTTGATCTAAATGCATCAATAACCGGTGACCAAACAAACATCATGACATTTTATTATTGGTAGTTTAGTCTCTATTGCTTTTTAACGAGGTACCTAAATCGTGATTTCGCAATAGCTTCTTTGTTATCATTTGCATTAATTCGTATTAAAAGGGGAACTGACCACCTTCGAAAGGAAGTCTAATATTTCACTGGGCCCAAGGCAAGACCCTCACTTCGGTAGGCGTGCACCTTTCCAACACTCAACGGGTATTCCTCCTAGCCCTAACCCTTATGTTTCACACATAATTTCGTTCAGGAATAGAGTTGCTTCTATACTTTCATTCTCTTGAGAAAGCAGATAAGGGTTAGGGCTAGGAGGAATACTGTTGAGTGTTAGGAAGGTGTGTGCGTGCACGTAGAGAGAGATCAGATCGATTGTGAAGAACTCCTTTTTTTCTCGGGAAGGACTACTGTAAGTAAGAATACAAGACCACCAGATCTTAGTTAGATAATAAGTGAGGGAACCGCCTTGGGCCCATGAAATATTAGACTTCCTTTCAAAGGTGGTGGTTCCCTTTTAATACGAATTAATGCAAATGATAACAAAGAAGCTATTGTGAAATCATGATTTAGGTACCTTGTTAAAAAGCAATAGAGACTAAACTACCAATAATAAAATGTCATGATGTTTGTTTGGTCACCGGTTATTGATGCATTCAGATCAAGTTACAAGGATAGACCAAATTTGGATATAGATTGTTTAGGGGTAAATAAGGGAAAGGTTGGTTTTGGTATAAGTCAAAGTGACCGATGCGGTCACTGGATAATCGACTGCGGTTATAACACCGATACCGGTAGAAGATAACCGATATCGGTAGGGGCAGTGATTTAGGGGTTTCGAATGGAAGTCGGTCGTAAGGTGGTTATGGTGTTTATAGGGTTAATGAATGATTTGGGGGTTAGTAGGGTGATGGAGAAAACTCGAGAGTGACAAAATTGTCTTTGGGGTAATATCGGGGTTGATGAATGAAATTTAGGTGCAGAGTGTGCACGGGTGGTAGATCTAGGAGTGAGCTTATAATTATTATGAATTAAAAGTTCAAGAAATGGTGTTTAGAAACATACAAGATACTACTTACTAGTTCCGATGAAGATACGAGTCCAAGGAATGTGGTGGCGACATTAAGGCTTAGTTGGGATGATCGGTGTTGGAAAGTGAGTGATGAAGCTATCCTCGGTCTTTTCCAATGCTTGGATGAGTGTGACGATGATCTAGTTGCTGGCCGATTACGATCTTGGCTCGATCCTCTTCTCTGCAACCTCTTCTACTTGTTTCACTTCTCTCTCTCTTGCCAAATGAATTTGGATCCTTTCTTTTTGGTTGGGGAGGTCATTTATAGGAACCGATGCATGGCGGTTACGTAATTGACGGCGGTCGAGTAGGAACCGATGTCGGTTAGGTCAAAGTGGCTATTTTTAGTAAAATAGCCATCTTTCCCTCCTTTTCTCCCGAGGGATTAGTTGTGGGCTTGGTCAAGTCATTATTAGGCTCGTTTTGGTGTGGGTGAGGGGTGATGAGTCATGGGTGTGGGTCTGGACCAAGTCATAGGTCTTAATTAGGTTGGTTTAGGGTTAGGGCTAGGTCATGATGAGGTGGCGAGGTGAGGTGGCAGGGTTGGAGATGTAGATTTATTAATTATAAGGTAATTAATAAATAATTAAGTGTGTAAGGTTTAGGTGGTGAGGTAGGGTTAGGTTGTGGGACGAGATACGAGGTACAGGGTGTCGTAAGACACAAATTTGGTGTCTATGTAGGCTACATCACCACTTATTTATATCATCTCATCGTGATATATGCTTTACGTTAAATCATCATGTATATCATACATGATTTCTATGTCGCGTTCATCACCGCGTTCAAAAAAACTAGGATACACACATTGTTTGAACCATTTCTCGATGACACACTCTCATTTACAGTTCATTATTGACTATTGAGGGCACATAAACAAATGAACCTCACTTCTTTGCATAAATTTCATTCACTCGGGGATCACGTAGCTCCTATCATCCATCTTGCATTCCATTCCATCCATCCATAGCATACTACATATCTTGGTTGCGTTTACTCTTGCTTTCATGTATTTCTAAATGGTTGTCTTATTACACATGCTAGATAGTTTCTCGGTATGCCATTATATGTACCATACACACATGTGTGTTCATGTATTTCTCTAGTTGTGATCACATACATAGGTCTTCTACATGCAACATGGATTTTGATGCACTACCAAATCCCACAATGGCTCTTGGGGGCATCCAATTGTGTACATTACATGTGTTATTGTTTCATAACACACTACTCTATCGGTTATACACAATTTTGACATTAACTTTATCTTTATCACATACTAAAGGGTACTTCATGTGCATCATTTTTGCAGGATTACTTACTACCATGGCTATCTGTTTGTTTGTACTTGTTTGTCTTGGTTTTTATTGTATGCGGGCATTGCCCTTTGTTTGTTGTGTACACTTGTTTGTTTGTATACATCCACTACATCATTGAGTGTCTTGTAACACTATGGTGTCCCATAAGCGAAACTCACTTTTTGCTGCCTACATTGTCTTCTTATGTGTTCTATCTTATACACTTTATTTGTTTAACTTACACTTTGTTTTACACATGCATGTAAGTATTTTTGTACTAACATTTGTCTCTTAACCATTGGTTTGCATGTGCCTTAGTTTTTACTAAGCACATCCCTCCCCCTATAGGTCACACTTAGGTTGTGGAGCCTATTTTCATGTGAGAAAGTGTTGAAGGCGTACACTAAGAGTACTATACACTTTCCACAGTTATCTCGTCGAGGTTTAGGTGCAGGCCGGGCCACTGAGCGGGGGTCCATATGTGGCAGCCCTCGGTAGTAGGGGTTCGGGGGCGGAACCCCGATTTTCTTTTTGGGCACTAAAATGTGCCCAATCAATCAGGAAACGTGTTTTTCTCATATGGGTGGGATTTTTGACCCATAGGTTTATGGGACAGTTTTGGCCCATGGTTTTAATACCCATAGTTTTGTAAAACTGCTTAAGCGATTGTCTATTTATATGGTTTTGTACGATGATGGTAGGTATAATGTAACATTACGAGATGTGTTTGAATCTAGGTGTGAATTATGTAGAGTAATTTTGTAGAGTTTGTTGAGCATAGCTCTAAACAGATATGGGTATTGTATTGAGAGAGCAGTGACTTGTAATAAAATCTGAGCAAGTGATTCTTGGTGGACGTAGCCCAAATCGGGTGAACCACATTAAATATTGTTTCTTTGTGTTGTGTTATTTTATTCTACACTTTTATTTAAGATCTGTAATATTTTTCTGCATATTAGTTTCTACTATTGTGATTATGTGAGGGATTATTCTACATATTTTATCCCTTATTTCCTAACATTTGACATTAACTTTATCTTTATAACATGTTAAAGGGTACTTCATGTTTATCATTTTTTTCAAGATTACTTGCTACTATGGCTATCTGTTTGTTTGTACTTATTTATCTTGGTTTGTTATTATATGCGGGCATTGCCCTTTGTTTAGTGTGTACACTTGTTTGTTTGTATACATCCACTACATCATTGAGTGTCTTGCAACACTTGTGAGTGGTGTCCCATAAGTGAAACTCACTTTTTGTGGCCTACATTGTCTTCTTGTGTGTTCTAGCTTATACATTGTTTGTTTAACTTACACTTTATTTTACACATGCATGTATGTCTTTTTTGAGCTAACATTTGTCTCTTAACCATTTGTTTGCATGTGCCTTGTTTTTACTAAGCACATCCCTCCCCCTATAGGTCACACTTCCACGTTCGATCCTCTTTTTGGGGCCTCATCCTCTTATTGATTAAACCCAAGTGGTAAAAGAGACCTAATTTTAGTTTAATCTAAACTAGGAACAACAATAAGTAACAATAGTATAATATAGTAAATAGTAGATTAAAATGTGGAAAGTGACCCAAGAAACTAAGCTAATGAAAATAGAAACCCTAATGTGCAAGAAGAGTGATAAAATGACTTAAGCGATTCGCGGCAGTGATCGAGACAATGTCACAGGATAAACCGAACAAACAGAAGCAAAAAGTGCGAATATGTAGGGGCCCCAAAAAGACATATTCGAGATATTTGGCTAGACTAGGGCACCTAAAGAGGGATGGGGTTTCGATGCACCCTAGTCTTAAGATATGTGCGTCTTGGTCTCGTGCAAGAGGTCTAAATCTGAATTTCACATAAATGTTGAAATATCTAAAACCCTCGCTATCTGCCACATATGTGTCGTTTCATTGCACTGGATGTTTTTATTAATCAACGATGAATAAAATACCTACAAAATACCAAGAAAAGTATCAAAACCCCCCAAAAAAATAAATATGTAAATGAATGGATAGGGTGACCTCAACTACCACAATGGTGGGCTTACTAAACTGAGCGTTGCACTACATTTCGGACCCCAAATGTAGTTCTGAGTTTGTGTGTGAACATTACTCCCTAGGTGCTCTTGTGTCAGTCACACTTTGTGAAGTATCGAGAAATAACTAGATGTATAAATGTAATAAATGGTGGATGGAATAGAATAAACTTCTCTCATATGCAGTGTGATGTAGATGAACTAACCTTGTCCCTTGTGATGGAGCTAGATGGATGCAATGGAGCTCCTAGATTCCTATAGAGTGGATGCAACCTTAGGTGGAGTAGTAATGCTTAGTGTTTGGTCCCTCATTATGGTCTCATAAATTTATATTTATAGGGTTCTCTTGTTCTAATTTCGTAATTAACCCCAAAAAGGACGACCACCAAAAATATGAAATGCTCAAATGGCTAGAAAGTTCCCAAAAAGTGATGGGAAAGTTCAAAGAGGACCGGGGGTGCCCAGGATGGGACTAGGGCATGTGGGGTACCCCGGTTTAAGGATGGGTACCCCAATAAAAGGAAAAACAAATGAAAAATGTCAAAAGCAGAGTGGTCAAATGTATACGAAGGTTGGAAATGACAATGTAAAGAAAAATAAAAGGTCAAAGGACGGGGGTTAATTAGTACTTTCTTCACTCAAAAACCATATAAATAGTAGTATGAGACTGGGACTAAATAGTACCCAAAGTGCGTGATTTAGTGACTACATTTTCCCCCACTTTATGTTGGTGAGTGGAACACTCGGTAACATAAAGTAGATAGAGATGTGTACCTGATGTCCATGTAGAGTGATGTAAAATTTTTGTGAAAGGTATTAGACAAAGCGTGGAATGAGAAAATAGTGGAGTATGGAAAATAAAGATGTAAAAAGTGTAAAAGTGATGAGAGTGAACCTAGGAGGAAATGCAAGTATAGCTACCACATAGTGTAGTGTACTTTCATGTAAATGTGATGTGTGTGATATAGTTTTCTCCGCATAATGATGTTGTTGTTGACTTCATGTTGTGGTTGATTGTTTGTTTTTCATACGAACAGACCTGCAAGGAGAAAACGATCAAGTAATCAAATACGCATGTATATGTTAAAACACATGTATGTAAAAGCATTTAAATAAAAAGCATGCAAATGAAAAATGGAACATCTGCACCTGATCCACGATGAGAAAGAGAGTGTAGAAGGATATCCTATACTATGATTTTTTCGGTGATCTCACGCCACTATGGCCGAAGAAGTGTAGGGAGAAATTTACATTATTCTCCAACCTGTAATTTCTTCCTTGATAATGTGTGAAGATATCTCTATATTGCCTGGGTTTTTTGGGTGATCCGATGCCACTATTTGAAGTCGTGTAGGGAGGCACACCCATTGTAACTTCTAACTTGTAATTACTCCCCAAAATTCTAAGGATAACCATGTCCTATAAAATTCGTTATGTATGGGGTTTGTAGACTAGTCTGAACCCACTCAATGTATAACCCACAATTCCAAGGGAGGAAAATTGAACTGAAATGTACCATTAGAGAGCGCTATATAGTATGTAAAAACCATAAATTATGTCCCCCTCTTTGGGGATGCATGCGATGTTGCGGATAGGAGGATGCGGCCCCAAGATAGGACCGACCGTGTAAACTGTACCCTACAAGGGGGGGAAGTAAATTTCTTAGTAGAAACCAAGGTACACACAAACAAATGGCTGGCATAAAACAAGTTTTAGTACGAACAAGAATGCATGTAGAAGACAATGTGTAAACAACACAAACAATGTATAAGCTACCAAGAAATATAGTAATGTAAACATGCAAAGAAGACAAAGTAGGTCGTCAATGCAGATTGCAAACATGGGAAACCACTCACAATGTCACAAGAAACTCAAGGCCATAATGGTTGCATACAAAAAATCATGTGTGCACACCAAACATAGGTTAAATCCCACATACAATAGCAAACAAGTACAAGCAAGTAAAAACAAACAAATAGATAGTCATGGTAACATGTAATCCTACAAAACAAATGTTGCACATGAAGCACCCGTTATCATGTTAGAAAGATAACCAGTATGTCACGAGCATTTAAAACCAAGTAATGTAAAGTGATAAGTACAAAATGAACCTATAAAACTTGTATGAGACATATGTGGATGCCCTCAAAGAACCGTTATAGGAGTTTTATAAGGTGAGCGTCTATGTTGCATGTAAGAGATATGTATTTGCGATCACAACTAGAGAAGGACGTAAATGCACATGTGTGTATGGTAAGGATAATGACATATAAGAAATCAATCTATCATGTATATTAAGATGAACATGTATAAGAAATTGTAATCAAGAGAAAACACAACCAAGACAATACGCTAAAGTATGTTGTGGATGGATGGACTAGAATGTAAGATGGATGACGGAGCTGCATGCCCTACGAGTGAATGGAAGTGTATGCAGTGAGGTTCATTTGGTTTTCCCCTTAGAAATCAAGAATGAACCATAAAGTAGAGTACATCATCAGGAAATGGTCGAGGTGTGTGTTGTGTCTAATGCATAGTGATGAGTGTGTAGGTGTGGTGAATTTATGTGACCTAGAGATTATGTGTGTGTGACCCTATAACCGAAGTGTATATCATGACAAAATGATCGAAAGAGTGATTTTTTATTATATGGCATATATCACTACATGATGGTTGGAATAGGTGATGAAAATTCAAGTAGACAGAGTGGTGATTTATCCTAAAGCATATACCATTACAAAATGATGGGATAGGTGACCATTTAGCCTATAATGTATGTCACTAACCTAGGAATGTCACATGATATAAGGATGAATGATGAACATGTGAGTAATGCAAAATTCCATTTGATTTGTAAACCCTCGGTAGTTTAGTATGGGCCGAGGAACTAGAGTGCATCATAGGGTCATGAGTGTAGCACGTAGAATTATGTGTAAAGTGTGATGTGATAAAATTCAACCATGGGAACGTGTAGAATGTGTAATGTACGATATATAAGATGATGTGTAATATGTGTAATCAATCTAAGTATAGACATGTATGTGTGATGCATGCTAGTATATTGTGTAAAATGTGTAATCTTAGTGTAAGATGTATGATGAGTAGAATGTCATGCTAGACCTGTAGTCAATAAAAGTGTGAGAGACACGTGGTGAATGTAATGGCGGTGTATAGGATGTGTATGGTGTGTAGATATGTGAGTGTTGAAACATGAATGATGTGGAACAAATGCAAGATGTATTATGCAAGGTGTGTAAGTAGCTTAAGAGTGTAAAATGTGCATAGTGTAAAATGTCCAGGTATGAAAGTGATGTCAATATGAATGTAAGATATGTGTGGTGTATATCATTCGTAGGATGTAATACCTAAGATGTATGAAGAGATGAGATGTGTAATACCTATTGTGCAGTGTGTGAGGTTCATGTGTAGTATGCCCTCAAAACTCAAGGGTGAACCAAATCACAAGAGTGTTTCATCAGGTAATGATCGATACTAAAACATGTGATGATTATGGCTATGTTAGGAGATTAAAGTATGATAATGCAAAAATGAAAGATGCGTTGATGCTAATATGAATGGGGGAGATATGTCAATGGTGTGCCCCCAAGTGTAGTGTATGAATAAACTATCTAATGATAGTGGACAAAGGTCCCTGCATTTGATGCATGTGGTGACAAAAATGTAGAACCATGCTCTAATAGTGGTATAATAGGAGACAAACGATGTGTATGTGAATGAATTTTATATGTATGTAATGGATGAACATATGATGAGCGAAGGTGTGAAAAACATGTCGATGATGGAGAACTATGAGAAGTTATGCGTGGAGACAATGAACACCCATGCGGAATGAAACAAGGTGGAGATCTATTTCAAGATGTTATAAGCTGTGTGAGTAATAGGCCTATACCTAGAAGGAGGACTAACAGAGTAGTGAGGTTGCATAGAATGGAGTGTGTGTTGGTGAACTAGAGTAGAGTGTGCTTTAAGCAACATAGAGTGTGATTAATTAAAATTTAAATTATTGTATCTAATCTAAACTAGAAACAACAGTAAATAAATATGCAAAGTGACCCAAGTGACTAAGCTAGTGAAAATAAAAACCCTAATGTGCAAAAGAGAAGAGGAAAGAACTCATATGATTCGTAAGATGATCTAAATTGTGTGTCATAAAATAAACTAAATATTCTATAAGTGGGAATGAACATGCAGAGATCATGAAAAGGATGGATCCGAGATATATAGTTGGATTGGAACACTGAAGAAGGACTAGAGAGCACTGGGGCACCTAGGTATGTAATTGTGGGTTCTCCGGGTGCTGTACATGAGGTCCAATACTAAGTTTTAGAGGGTCATCGATAGTCTAAAACCCTCGTTTTCTATCGCATTAAGTTTGATGCATTGCACTAGGTGTCATTGATAATTAATGATGAACAAAAGATTTGTAAAACACCAAAAGAATTGTCAAAACCCTAAAAAAGGAAGATGCATATGAATTGGTCAAGAATGACCTCTGCTGCCACAATAGTGGGCTTACTAAACTCAAGATCAAGTTTTGCACTACATTTCATACTCAAATGTAGTTACGAGTATGTGTGTGTGTGTGTGTGTGAACATTGTGCCCTAGGTGCTCTTGTGTCAATCACACTTTGTGAAGTAACAAGTAATAACTAGATGTAGAATGTAATAAAATGGTGGATGGAATAGAATAGACTTCCCTCCTATGCAGTGTGATGCAGATGAACTAGCATTGTCCCTTGTGATGGAGCTAGATGGATGCAATGGAGCTCCTAAATGCCTATAGAGTGGATGTAACCTTAGGTGGAGTAGTAATGCTTAGTGCTTGGTCCCTCATTATGGTCTCACAACTTTATATTTATAATCTTTTCTTGATCTAATTTTGTAGTTAACCCCAAAGAGGTCAACCACAAGAAAAATCAAATGCTAAAACAACTAGAAACTGACCAAAAAGTGGCAAGAAAGTGATAAAAGAATCAAGGTAGCCCGAGTGGGCCCCTGGGGGGCTAGACTAGCTCGAGAGCCCCGATCAAAGCTAAATGATGCAAAATGACAAAAATTGACGAGGCATGTAAGTGCAAGATGTCGGAAATGATGATAGAAAGGAAATTAAAATGTCCAAAAGACTGGGGTTAATTAGTACTTTCTTCACTCAAAAACCTTCTAAATAGTAGTATGAGAACGAGACTAAATAATACCCAAAGTGTGTGATTTAGTGACTACATTTTCCCCCACTTTATGTTGGTGACTGGAACTCTCGGTAACATAAAGTAGATAGAGATGTGTACCTGATGTCCATGTAGAGTGATGTAGAAAACGTGTCGAAGGACTAGACAAAGCGTGGAATGAGAAAATAGTGGAGCATGGAAACTAAAGATGTAAAAGTGTAAAAAGTGGTGAGAGTGAACCTAGGGTAGAAAACGTGTGTGTAGATATTGCATAGTGTAGTGTAACCGCATGAAAATTTGATGTGTGGCATGTAGTGTGCTACCAAAAAGTGTTGTTTCTATTTCCCCCATCGTTGTAGTTGTTATTAACTACTTGTTTCTCATACGGGGGGACTTATAAGAATAAAATGATCATGTAGTCAAATATGCATGCATATGTAAAATCATATGTAAAAGATGCATGTATGTGTATGTGAATGTAAAATACACAAATGAAAATGGAACATGTGCATGTGATCCATTTGAAGAAAAAGAAAGTGTATAAGTATATCCTATACTACGATTTTTTTGGGTGATCTCAAGCCACCCTAAATGAAGAAGTATTGGGATAAAGTTGCATTATTATCCAACCTTTGAACGCTTCCCAATAAAATGTGAACAAGTCTCTATAATTCTAGGTTTTTTGGGCAATCCTACATCATTGGCTGAAGTAGTGTAGGGAGGCACATCCACTGTAACCTCCAATCCTCTAACTTCTCCCCAAAATGCTAAGGACACCATGTCCTATAAAATCTGTTGTGTATGGGGTTCATAGACTGGTCTAAACCCACTCGCTGCATAATCCCATAATGCCAAGGGTGGAAAACTGAATGAATTGAAGCAATATAGAGCTATGTGTAGTGTGTAAAACCCCAAATGATGCCCCCTCTCTAGGGGTGCATGCAACGTCATAAATAGGAGGATACAGCCCAAGAGAGGACCGACCACGTGAATCTGTACCTTAGAAATTACTTGGTAGAAACCAAGGCACACACAAAAAGTGGCTAGCCAAAGACAAGTGTTAGTATAAACAAGCATGCATGTAGAAAGCAAGTGTGTAAAATATGCAAACAATTTATAAGCAACCAAGCAAGAGAGAAATGTAAACACACAAGAAGATAGAGTATACTAAATAACGCGGGTCACAAACATGGGACACCACTCATGATGTTGCAAGACACTCAAAGGCCATAGTGGTCACATACAAAAAAACAAGTGTGCACACCAAACATAGGGCAAGACCCACATACAAGAGAAAACAAGTATAAGGAATAGAAAATAAACAAGTAGATAGTCGTGGTAACATGTAATCGTAAGAAACAAATGTCACACATGAAGCACCCATTGGCATGTTAGAAAGATAATCAATATGTCAAAAACATGTATAACTAAGTAGCGTAAAGTGCTAAGTAAAAATGAAACAATAACACATGTATGAGATGAATGTAGATGCCGCCAACAACCATTGTAATAGTGGTAGAAGGAGAGCATATATGTTGCATGTAAGAGATCTGTATTTGCAATCACAACAAGAAAAATACATGAGCATGCATGTGTGTATGGTAATGATAATGACATACAATAAACCAATCTAGCATGTGTAGTAAAGTGAACATGTAAAATCACAAGTAAGCAAGAGTCAATGCCCCCAAGACAATGCAATATGTTGTGGACGGGTGGAATGGAATGCAAGATGGATGGTAGGAGCCGCATGCCCCCCGAGTGAATGGAAATGTATGCAGTGAGGTTCATTTGGTTTTACCCCTCAGAAGTCAAGAATGAACCATAAACGAGAGTGCATCATTGGGAAGCTTGATCAAGTTTATGTATATTATGTTTAACCCGTTGTGATGAATGTGTATGTGTAGTGGTGAGTACATGTGACCTAGAGATGATATGTGTGTGAAACCTATAGCCTAAGCATATATCACAACACAATAAGCATACGAGTGATGATTTAGCCTATGGCGTATATCACTACATGATGAGTAGAATAAGTGATGATAATGCAAGTAGGAATGTAAGATAGCTTAAAATTTTAAGATGCACGTAATGTGTAGATGTAGAATAGTCATTGTATGTAGCCTACATGATGAGTATATACGACCATTTAATGAATGAAATGTGTAATGTGTAGGATGAAAATGCAAAATGTGTAGACGACACAAGTATATATGCATATGAAATTAAGACTAATATGGTGTGTAGAATGCGTAAGGTGTATGAATGTATCTTAAATGTAGAATGGGGTATGCAAGACATATGATGTGTGAGAAGACGCGATGTGTAATTCCTTTTTGTAGTGTGTGAGGTTCATGTGTAGTATTCCCTCAATAGTCAAGTGTGAACCAAAGCACAAGAGTGTGTTGTCGAGTAATGGTCGATAATAAGATGTATGTATGACTATGCAAGATGAGATGATGCTAAGATGAGGGAGGGTTGTTAGATGTTATTCCTCCAAGTGTGTATGAGTGAATGAGCTATCCAATGACAATGAAGGATGAAGGTCCTTCACCTTATAGTGGTGGTGATGAAAGTGTAGAACCATGCTCTAATAGTGGTGGTATAGGAGGTGAGTTATGTACAAGTGAGTGAAGCTGATATGCATGTGATGGATGCATATATGATGAATGTCTTGGCGTAACAAAATGTGTGGTGATGGAGATTGACATGATGTTGAGCATGAATGTGAAGTACACCTACATGGAATAAACCGAGGTAGTGACCTATGCTATGATGATGTAGCTATGCGAGGAAGAGGCATATACCTAGAAGGAGGAATAGTAGAGTGGTGATATCACATAGATAATTCATGAGTAAGTGAACTAGGAGTAGATTGTGACTTAAGTAACATAGAGTGTGTTGTACTAGATAAAGTAGGTGATGTGTGAAATGCGTGCAAGGAGATGGTGATAATGGAGTAGATGGAGGAACACCATTGATAGAGATAACATGATTGTTATGAATAAATTTGAGCTGTAAGTGATTCATAGAAATGATAGATTGAGACCGACGAATCCAATTGAGACCAAGAAGCATGTCACACCCATCAATTGTGTTTCCAATGAGGAAAGGCACAAGCATAGTAAGAGGACCAATTGTAATGTATATCTTGATAACACCATATAGTTTGTTCGTCGGGTAAGAAATTTTTGATAGTGGGTAACCGATAGCCCTAAGAAGTGGAATATAACATGCACTAATAGGCCAAGATGGGTCTACCTTGGTATTGTTTATAGTAACCGAGCTAATGAGATGCATTGATATGTAAATGATTAGATGTAAAATTTGTATGATAGTCATGATCGGAGAAAGAGATGACTGGTGGTGAAGCATTAGTATGTGTAACTAAGAAATCAAGAGCCCCTGATGATGTAGGAGGAGGCACTGTGTGATATATATGATTAGTTGAAGGTTCAACTATTTTCTTGTCATATTGTTGGTTATTAGAAGGTTTGAGTTTTCCCTTGTCTACATTAGGTGGAAATTCATTAGGTTCTAGAAATTCAACCTTGTTATCGATAAGATCTTAAATGATTGTGTGGTGCTTGAAACACTGATTCGTAGAGTATCCTATACATCTAAGATAGTCACGTCGAAATTTCTCATTATAATTCCTACCTTTTGGTTGTGATGGGTCTAATTCAAGTGGTGAAGGAAGCGTAATAAGTTTACTTTCAAGGAGTTGTAATATAAGATGAGGTACCATAGGAAATTAAGTGATTGAGATTCCTTAGTAGTAGCTTCCACATTAAAGTGATTTTGGTGTCGGTTGGCTTAGGTGCGAGATGGTTTGAATTGTGTCTTGTTTTGAAAACTAGTAGAGGAAGACGCTTGTTTTGGATATTCTAGCTTGCATATAGAGAGAAGTTTGGTTTCATGAAGCTTAAGTGTTGGAAAAGTTGGTTGAAAGAAGGAGAGGTCTCAAAGAGAACACTCTCCTGAAGAGGTGGTAAAAGACTTTAGATAAACAAATCTTGAAGTTCATAGTTTTCTAGCATTGGACATCTCAGCTAGGTTATTCTTATACCGTAAGACAAAGTCGAGAAAATTTTCATTGGATCCTTGTTTAAGTTGTGTGAGTTGGGCATAAGATATTTTGGAACCGATTTTTATAGAGAAATGAGTAAGAAAGGCATCTGCGCAAATGCGTAATTGAAACTACCAAATGAACCAGTAAGTTGTAAAACCAACGTATTGTATAATCATGGATACTACGTGAAAATATTTTAGCTAATAGAAGTTGATCATCAAAGAAAATCAAGACAAGCTACATTGAATGCTCTAATATGTTCTTATGGGTCACCATTCCCATTAAAAATGGGTAGCTTAGTGGTGAAAAAGCTAGGCGTATGGATAAGTAGAGATGATAGGTGTGAATGGCGTATGCAATAATAAGGTGGAATCCAAAGATGGTGATGCATGAGAAGTATTTTGTTGCAACTTATGAACTTGTGCTTGAAGATCATGATAGAAATACATTAATTCTTGAGCACTACTATGGGAAGCCTGGCATGTATTAGAAAATAAAGGTGGTGTGAATTGATTGGTATGAGTAGGGACGATGAATCGGAATGGTAGAGATAGGTGGGAGAGTAGAAGCGAGTGGAATATTATCAATAGAAGTTGGAATAGCCGTGAAAGCGGTGAATTCCACTAGATTAGTAGCTTCCTCCAAGAAACATGTAAAAGTAAGTCTAAATCTTGGAGATGGTCAAAGCAATATGGCCATTAAGAGCCTTAAGACGCTTTGCATAAGTAAACTCACTCTATGATTGAGCCATGATAAGAGACTAAGAACCTAAACGAAAGGTGGAGATTAAGATCGATTCACTAAAATGATTAATTAAAATTTGAATTATCGTAGCTAATATAAACTAGGAACAACAAGAAGTAAATGTGATAAATAAATATGTAAATTGACCCAAGAACTAAGCTAGTTAAAATAAAAACCCTAATGTGCAAAAGAGAAGAGGAAAGAACTATG
>CM031238.1:859342669-859470557 GCA_018340775.1 Taxus wallichiana var. yunnanensis
ATAAAATTGACTTTCTCGGAACGAGTACGACGTCCTCTTACGCTCTTATTTTTAATGAGGATAGATATATTTAAATAAAAGAAACATATTCGGCTCCAGTCAGTCAATGCTCATTCCCGTCAAATGACAGAAAACGCCTGCCAGACCCAAAATAGCTGCCCGCACTCAGAAGGCCATAACTTTTACATTTCTCAACGAAATCACACAAAATTGGTACCGTTGGAATTGTGGTTCCGAGCCCGATGCACAAAAATCAAGAAATTCTAGATTTGATCAGAAATTGATTGATATTTTTAAGAAAACGTGGCCGGGTTCAGAATAGTGTTTTATTTGGTAGTTGGGAGTGCAATTAAGAGGCATGGTCATCATTCTTTCTCTGCAAAGCACATGGGACAAGATGGGAGCCTTTTGCAAGTAATATATAATCATTTCACTCAATTTAATGCCTCTTATAGGTGGTTGAAGGATAGATTTGGGATTTCCATTTTCCTTCTCTTCTCCTTCTCATTTTTCTATAAAATGGAGTGTTGGGCTCATTGTAGAAGAGGAGAGTTTTTGGGTAGCAAAGCTCTGTCAAAATTGCTTTGTGAAGCCGTGTGTTTGCAGCCCTTGTAGTGGACTCCTTGTATGGTGATCTAGGCCCTTATCTTGTAATAGATTGAACTCAGCATATCATGAAGCAATAAAATACCAGTTTGTGGATATATCTTCCCCTGCTATGTTTTTGCATTCTTCTTGCCCCTTTGATATTTTTATGAGAATATTGTGTCTATCTATTATGTTCTTGCAGGGATTCATTATCATTGTGTATGCTTGGAATATTATTGTGAATGCATTTTGCTAGATTATGGTGAACTGTCATCACCTCTTCTAGTGTGCACTTTGCCTCTGTATTTCACACATTTGGAGACTACTCTCACACCCTCCTTTTCTCGGTGTATCACCACTTTAGTGTAGGCTTTCATTTTATGCATTCTCTCTCCCCTCGTCCCTTGAAATTTAGATTAGAATAGCTTAGCTTATCCCGCATTAGAGTAGATTGTGTAAGGTGTAGTTTAGGAGCAAGAACCAGCCTTTCTCTCGGAGGTCTATCTCAAGTAGCAAGTCCCACAACTTGGAGATAGTACCCATGTTATCCAATCACACTGTGAGTTCAAATACATGCACAGGGGTGCTGTGATTCGGTGATAACAGTTCTGGCACGCCTGGTGGGACCTTAGAGGTCTTCACTTTCATTACAACAAGATCGATGTGCACTTGTTGTAAGTTCCAGCTTTGAAGGAGCTTTAAAATCACACATCTGGCGACTCCAAAAGAGGCATAATCCACTGGTTTCTGCAGTCCAAGCCTGACAAATTTATGAGAAGAATACAGACCAGGTCAAGAACTAGGGAGGAAGGATTGTTTGTTTATCTGCATCTATCTCCAGGCAGAGAAAGAAGGGGAAGAAGAGCTCAAAGATCTGCGTCTCCACCTAATAGAACTTTGTCTACACCTCCACCTGGTAGACCTTTTCTCGCATCAACAAGGGTTCTCAGGCCAATCAGAATGGCGCAACCACTAAATCCCTTTGTCAATTTCACTGGCAGCAGCCCACTTGCCCTCAATGCACAGAATCCAGTTCCAATTGCAGCATTGAAGAACATTCCATTTTTCACTGGAGAAAATCATACCACTCCTGTGATCATGTCAAAGACATCATAGCTAACGTCAGTAATCCATGAGATAAATGAAATGGATGTGGTCACAAAATCGTTGGCATCATCGCTCAAAGGGAAGGCATTGCAATGGTTCAGAGCCTTGAAGCGGGTTCTATCACAAATTGGAATCAGCTTATGCATAGTTCTCCATGAGCAGCTTGAGAGAAGGGAGACAACTTGTCTCTTCTAGAACAATTGACAACTATCAAGAGAGCCCCAACGAGCAAATGATCGACTTCAACTTCAGATTTCAAAGGTCTTGGGATAGGATTCCAGTGGCAACAAAGCCAACAAATAGAGAAGGTGCTTTTCTATACTATCTTAAAGCTTTGAATTCTGATATTTCTATGTTAATTCAATCTATGGGAGGCACAACCTTACCTTCTTTATTATAGATTGCCATTAGGCTGAAAACTGTCTTATTCAAGCCGGTAAGCTAGCTCCTAGGCCCCCAATGCCATTATATCCAAGTTTAGAGAGCCAAGTACTAGTCAAGCACCCACTTAGCTCCTATTCCCACTCCTAGAAATCAAAGTTCAAATGAAGCTTCCACTTCATCCTCTAAGTGCTTCAAATGAACTCCAAGAGGTCATGAAACAATTGCAAAATTTAGGAAATGAGCTGGTCACACTCAAAAGACAAAGCAAGCTCAAAGTTTTAGACCTTCCTATCACCTCAAGCTCAACCAAACAGGCAACCATATCAACCTCAAAGACCACCCAATCCAAATGCAAATCGAATCAAGCAAGGCCTCCCGCTAATAGACCATTTCAGCCCTATAACCCCAATGTTGCATCTGCATCCAGAGCTTTGGTGCCAGTCCAAAATAACATGGCCCAAGAATATGATTGGTGTTTCCCATGCAGTCAGCCACATAACCAATCAATGTGCTTTAACGGTGCATTAAATCAGGCTCTAATGGTGCAAACCATTGGTGGGTCGCAAGAGTCCAGCCACGAAGGAGATCAGCAGCAGAGAAGCACCTCAAAGAAGGAACATCTCCGAACGAAACTACTCTTGTCAATTGGCAGTCAAGATTTCGTGGTATGAATCAAATACCCTCTCAAAGTGTTGCCCACACACAAGGTCAAAGAGGAGAAATTTGGGTGAAGAACAACCATTGGCTCCGAGTAATCCACAACCTTCTACCACTCCACAAGCCGCTGGCAAACAAACTGTAGCTCCAAACATACAAGGAGCATCCAAACCAGCAAACCAACTCAAATGCCAACCTGCTGCCCATGTGCAAGGAATGAATGTACGTGCCAAGGGACAAGCAGAGGATACTTCATCTCCATTCAACATCATTGATCGATGAAGAAGACAAATGTAAACATATCAATGTGGGAATCACTATCCATCCCAGGCCAAAGAGATTTGCTACAAGCTGCCATGAAGGACTGGTCAACTTCAAATCACCATGTCCAAATGCAAGAGAAGGTACTCACAAATGCTGCCCACCAAGGAAATCATGGAGGACAAAGAAGGTAAAATGTTGAAGCCCCCTCCATTTTATGTTTCATTGATCATAGGAGATAAGTTGGTGCATAATTGCATGATCGACTCGGGAGCAAGTAGTTCAAGAATGCCAAAACAAATAGCTGATCAGCTAGGACTCCAATATGAAGTCATCTCCAAGGGTGTAGTGCAATTAGATGGGACAGCAGTGACAACGGTTGGAGTAATCAAAGGTTTGAGCCTCACACTGCACGCATGTCCCAACGTAATAGTGTTACAAGATGTGTCAATCATAGACCTACCACCACTTTTCGCATTGTGCTTGTCAAGAGACTTCACCGCTAAAATCGAGGCTATCTTTCAAATGGATTGGTCACACATGTTGTTCAGAACAAGATATGGAACCAAAGCCACAATCAGGTCTGAACCTATTGCAAACTTTCACATTGAGCCTTACACTCCAAGCCAAATCAATACCAACTGTTCAACATTTGATCAAGAAGATTATCCAAGCACTGATGAAGTTGACACCAAGGTTGGAAGCATCCCAGATTTGACTCTTGATGAATGGGCAAGCAAGGTGCATGCTTTTGATCCTTATCAAGAAATAGAAGAATCTGAGCTAGGAGTTTATTGTTTATACATGAAGAGAATCAACCTCTTCCCCAAAGATCACCAAGCCGATCATAAAGACAAGAATGAAGTATGGCAATTGTTCTTTGATGGGTCAAGGAGTAGACAAGGTGCAGGAGGAGGAGCTATGCTCATTTCACCGCAAGGTATAAGGTATTACTCAGCCTTCCGTTTCCAGTTTTCCTGTTCAAACAACACAGCTGAGTATGAAGCCTTAATTCATGGATTGCACTGGGCAAAGAAGAAAGGCATCAAGAATTTACAAGTATTTGGTGATAGTGAGCTGATCGTAAACCAAGTCAAAGGAAAAAATGCTGCCAAAAATGATCTCATTGAAGAACTACAAAAATCGGGTATGGGATCTTATCAAGATTTTGAAGCTTTTAGCATCATTTCCATCCCAAGAAAAAGAATGAAGCACCGACAGATCGGCAGCAATTGGGGCTGCGTTTGATGTTGTAGAAAGTATCAAAAGTGAGAAAACTCAGCCTCATATCAAAGTGGTAGTGAGACCAGCTGTTCCGGATAACAACACAAGTTGGCAAGTCTTCGAGAATGATCAAGCAATTGTTAATTTCCTACAAGAAGAAGAAGCCGAGTTCTCCATGAGAAATCAAGACAAGCCGAGCAGCAGAGATGGTGACCAAGTGGTGCAAATGAGGACTAACAAATTACCAAAAGGCCTCATAACCTTGAGTCAATCTTCAACCCGAATGATCAGTTCCGGAAGGAGAAAGCGAACATTCAAGTAAAGGGTGAAGATTCAGAGCCTATTTTAGTGGAAGAAGGCAAGACATTGCAAATTGGCAAAGTAAGTACTCCACAAGAGAAATCTGATTTTGTTCAGCTTTGTCAAGAATTCCCAGATGTCTTTGCTTGGACTTACAAAGATTTAAGAGGTTTCAATCCAAAGTTGGCACAACATACTATTGAGTTGATCCGAATCCAAGCCTCGCTGTGCAAAAGCAAAGGCCAGTAAATCCTCATATCGAGCCTCTCATGAGAAAAGAGTTAAGCAAGCTCATTGAGGCTAGTATCATCTTCCCCATCAAACACTCAAGTTGGGTTGCAAACTTGGTGCCGGTAAGAAAGAGAAACGGAGAAATAAGATTGTGTGTGGACTTTCACGATCTAAATAGAGCATCACTCAAAGATCATTATCCGCTTCCATCAATGGAACAAATATTGCAGTCAGAGCTGGTTCGTAAAGGTTTTCATTGCTAGATGGATATTCAAAGCTATAATCGATAATGGTAAAGAAGAAGATCAATTCAAACGGCCTTCACTACAAAATGGGGCACGTATGCTTACAAGAAGATGCCATTTGGACTGTCAAATGCCGGAGCAACATTTCAGCGAGCTATGGATATGGCGTTCAAAGGCTTGATCAACAAGATAGTGCTGGTATACCTAGATGATATCACTGTCTTCTCAAAGAATGCAAAGAGACCATCTCTTTCACCTCGCATAAGTGTTTCGTAGGTGTAGAAGGTTCTGAGTGTCATCAATCCAAAGAAGTGTGTATTCTTGGCACACGAAGGCAAACTGTTGGGCCACATTGTCTCTAGGGAAGGGCTAACAATTGATCCTGAGAGGGTTGAAGCCATCCGAACGCTTCCATTACCACACCACAAGAAATCTCTCCAAAGCTTCTTAGGAAGGATAAACTTTGTCCGCAGATTTGTGCCTAATTTTTCCACTCTTGTGAAGCCTCTAACAATGATGTTGAAGAAGAGTCTGGCATTCAAATGGACAGCAGAAGGCAAAGAGAGTTTTGAAAACATCAAGCATGCAATATCACAAGCTCCAACTCTTATCAACCCAGATTTCTCAAAGGACTTCATGTTGTATGCATTTGGAGGATCAGATACAATCTCAGCTATCTTGACATAAATTGAATAGAGAAGGTTCTGTAACAGCCCATAGCATTCTTCATCAAACCTTGAAGATTACGAAATAAAGTATTCTTTCATCGAAAAGCATGTCCTCATTTGCATGCCATCGAGCTTGAAGAAGTTCGACATTTGGTCTCAAACAATAAGATTCAACTACGGTGTCTCATGCTGGTGTCAAGGACTTCCTCCTAAACAAGGATTTAAATGAGAAGAGAGCAGGTTGATCACTCGGTGATGGAATATGATATTGAAATCAAAGTGACCAAGCTAGTTCGTGGCAAAGGCTTGTGTGAGCAGCTCGCTTCCAAACAACCGATGGGTCAAAAGTGAAGAGGATGTTGTCCTACTACTACAAATGATCAAGAACAACCAATGATGATGCACCCATCCCATGTTGGACTCAAGACTTGGTGCATTACCTCCAAATGGGCTTGTGCCCTCCAGAAGTGAGCAAAGCAAAGAGGAGATACTTCAGATTACAAGCCATTCCATATGTGCTTGTTGATGGAGTTTTGTTCAAAAAGGACATCAATGGTGTTCTATTAAGATGCATTGGAACAGGTCAAGTTGAGAAGATCTTACACGAGTTCCATGACGGGGAAGCAGGAGGCCACTTTGCTCCACGAGTGACAGCTCTCAAAATCATGAAAGCTGGTTACTATTGGCCTACTGTGTTCAATGATTGCTATTCATGGGTCAAGAAATGCAAGAAATGTGCATTCTTCACGGGGAAAGAAAGGTTAGCAGCGCTGCCCCTTCGTCCAATTTCAGAATCAGCCATTCATGCAATGGGGATTGACTTCATCAAGTTATCAATCCCAATCAAGTCAAGGGCCACAAGTGGATACTAACAAAGAATGTACTATTTCACCAAGTGGATCAAGCAAAGGGCACTCAAGGAGGCAAATGAATCTAATATCTTAGATTTCTATGAAGGGATAGTCACGAGGTTCGTGCCCCCGCCACTATCATATCGCATAATGCATCGGCATTCCTTGGCACAAAGATCACCGAATGGGCTGTCAAGAATTGTGTGTATCTCAGCACTTCATCAAACTATTACCCTCAAGGTAATGGCCAAGCCGAGTCTACAAACAAGAATCTACTAAGAATCATCAGAAGGACTCTTGATGAAAATCAAAGAACTTGGCATGCAAAGCTCAAATCAGCCCTATGGGCTGATAGGATCACACCCAAGAGATCTACAGGAAGCTCTCCATACAAGCTTGTGTATGGGAAGGAAGCAGTTCTACCCATATCACTTGAGTTGCCAGCGATTGGAACTCATGAAACAGTTGGAACTAGCTGAGTTTGAACCTATGGAAATCATGTATGCAGAGCTGATGGAATTAGAAGAGACAAGAGAGCACGCATGCGCACTATAGAAAAGGATAAAGCATTGGTCAAAAAGAGTTTTGACAAGAAAGCTAAGGCCGATGATATTCCAAATCGGAGATTTGGTACTCAAGTGGGATGCTGATCGTGCAAAACCAGAAAGCACTCCAAGTTTGATGCCATCCGAGTGGCCCGTACATGATCATCGAATGCAAAGGTAGCAATGCTTTCCGATCGCTAAGTTGATGGTGAAGAATTGCAGATTCCGGTCAATGGATCTATCTCAAACGCTGCTACTAGAAAGATAGCTTTTCACCCTTGTAAATATTAATTTAGATTTTCCATTCCTCTAAGTGCTTATGCACATTGTACATTGTTAGAGTAGTTTTTATTTCCTAAGTGCTTGTGCACATGTCCTATCTTTCTAGTATGTGCATGTTCATGCAGCTCATCAAGCTCCCGAAAAGAATTTGCAGCCATAGAAAACCAAATTTCAACAAATGTTTTGAATGGCTCAAGGACACAGTTTTCAAATTTCAGATCAGCTGAGAGGTTATCAAACAGACTCCATGCCCAATGGATTGCTACAAGCAGCTGGCCGTTCTTCATCTGGCAGGCAGATGACCCCGCTGAAGTCGCCAAATTGTTATCCAAAATTCACCCTCAAGGTAATTTTGATAACATGCATCAAATTCTTTAGTCCCAAGCAATTATATTGAGTCAGTGCAAAAATCATGTTTCTAGGGTCCCCTTTTTTCTAACTCCCCGTGTCCAAGAAGAAGAGAGCAAGTTCGAGAAAATGTGAAAAAATTGCAAAAAACAAGCTCGGGCAGAAAAATCATGAAAATGGCTAAGTCCTAGTCCTCAGCACCATTTGGGACATAGTTGGGACAAAAGGGACATCTAAAGGAACGGGCCAAAGGCCGCCAAAAGCCATTTGGAAATGAGTCAAGGGACGGGAAACCAAATGCAAATGACGGCCAAAAGACGTGAACCGACTAACCAATTGTAAAAAAGAACTTTTGTCATCAGTGAGTCGCTGGAATGAAACGGGCCGCCAAGGACAGCTGAGAATGAAAAATGAGGCAGGGCAGCCGAACCGGCGAATGAGTGAAGGGCGTGACAAACGCTTGGGACAGTGGCGGACGCGGCCAAAAGTACGCGAACCGGCCTACTTGCCGAAATGAGGAACTTTGTCCCAATACTGGGACAAAGGGGCGACGAATACGAACCACCGGCCGAAATGCGAATTTCAGAAGCGAATTTGTCCCGGACGCGGTCCCGAAACCAAATGGGACATATGGGCCACGTGACCGTGACGAGTACGGGACATGAATTTCGGGGCGGTTCGAAATAATGGGAAATTTCAGCACTGGGACAAAATGGGACAAAGGGACGCGTGGACGGACGAAAAAGCCGAAGCGGCCAAGGCAGAGAGAGAAAAGTCAACGTTTGACCCGTGAAACTTCAAACGGCCATAACTTTTGACTCCGAGCTCCGATTTTCATAAAATTGGACTTTCTGGAACGAGCACGACGTCCTCTACGCCACAAAAACTAGATTTCTTATTTTTAATGAGGGTAGATATATTTAAATAAAAGAAACATATTCGGCTCCAGTCAGTTAATGCTCATTCCCGTCAAATGACAAAAAACGCCTGGCAGACCCAAAATAGCTGCCCGCACTCAGAAGGCCATAACTTTTGCATTTCTCAACAAAATCACACAAAATTGGTACCGTTGGAATCGTGGTTCCGAGCCCGATGCACAGAAATCAAGAAATTCTAGATTTGATCAGAAATTGATTGATATTTTTAAGAAAACGTGGCCGGGTTCAGAACAGTGTTTTATTTGGTAGCTGGGAGTGCAATTAAGAGGCATGGTCATCATTCTTTCTCTGCTGCAGCACATGGGACAGTATGGGGAGCCTTTTGCAAGTAATGTATAATCATTTCACTCAATTTAATGCCTCTTATAGGTGGTTGAAGGACAGATTTCGGGATTTCCATTTTCCCTTCTCTTCTCCTTCTCATTTTTTCTATAAATTGGAGTGTTGGGCTCATTGTAAAAGAGGAGAGTTTTTGGGTAGCAAAGCTCTGCCAAAATTGCTTTGTGAAGCCAGCAGTGTGTGCAGCCCTCAGTAGTGGACTCCTTGCATGGTGATCCAGGCCCTTATCTTGTAATAGATTGAACTGTGCATATCAGAAGCAATAAAATACAAGTTTGTGGATGTATCTTCCCCTGCTGTGTTTTCTTGCATTCTTCTTGCCCCTTTTATCTTTCTACAAGAATATTGTGTCTATTATTATGTTCTTGCAGGATTCATTATCATTGTGTATGCTTGGAATATTATTGTGAATGCATTTTGCTAGATTATGGTGAACTGTCATCACCTCTTCTAGTGTGCACTTTGCCTCTGTATTTCACACATTTGGAGACTACTCTCACCCTCCTTTTCTGGTGTATCACCACTTTAGTGTAGGCTTTCATTTTATGCATTCTCTCTCCTTGAAAATTTAGATTATAAATGCTTGTTAGCTTGAAATCTTTCTCAGGATTTAAGTAGCAGAGTCCCACAACTTAGAATAGCTTAGCTTTTTTGCTAGGTGATCCCGCAAAATCATAAAGAATAAAATATTTATCAAACCTAGGTTCACTAGCGTGGGAGCTTGAGAAATGGTTGTTTTGATGGCTTCAAATATCTCCTTTCCTTCCTTCATCCATGAGAAAGGCATATTTTTCTTCAACATGGCTGTTAATTGTTTAACCAAGGTTGTAAAGGAATGAATCTTCGCATGAAATTTATGGTTCCCAAAAAACTCTGGAGAGACCCTTCTTGTGACTTGGGAGAGATAAGGACATAATCAAATGAATCCTAGCTAGATCGATTGACAGTCCTTCCAGTGAAACAATATGTCCTAACAACTTTCCCTCATGTATTGTAAAAATGCATTTCTTCGGGATAAGTGAAACTCCAAACTCTCTACATCTTCAAAAACCTTCCTTAGATGCATGATGTGGTCTTCTACATGCTTAGAGTATATAGTTATATCATCAAGGTAAACTAAGATTATATCATTAATTAGTCCCTTAAATGCCATGTTCCATGGCTCTTTGGAAAGTAGCCCCAAAATTGGACAATCCAAATGGCATTTTTTTGTAAGCATACATGCCCCACTTAGTAGTGAAAGCCATTTTGAATTGATCAATTCTTGACTAGAATTTGATTGTAACCCAAATATCCATCAAGAAAAGAAAATATTTGAGCTCCTCCACCATCGTTTGAAGGATTTTCTCCATCGATGGAAGGGGATAGTGATCTTTCAACAAGGCATGGTTCAAATCCCTGAAGTCCACACATAGCTAAATTTCTCTGTTCTTCTTCCTTATAGGGACCAGATTAGCTACCCAAGAGGAATGCTTAATAGGAAAAATTATACAGGCCTC
Source organism: Taxus wallichiana var. yunnanensis (assembly GCA_018340775.1). Lineage (NCBI taxonomy): Eukaryota > Viridiplantae > Streptophyta > Pinopsida > Cupressales > Taxaceae > Taxus > Taxus wallichiana. The sequence continues at coordinate 859,353,137 of CM031238.1, forward strand.
GATGAGTTTGGTTAGCTCCTTCCTCATCAATGGCTCAATTTTGGGATTAATTGGCCTTTGTTTTTGATGAGTGGCTTTACATTAGGATCTAGTTTGATGGTATGTTGTGCTAGACCTAGATCAAAACCATACAATTTTTTAGCTCCACACAAAAATGTCATGATACTCTTGAAAAATTTTGATGAAATCTTATTTTTCTTCGGAGTGCATACTTTTCCATCTTTAGAACTTTTCATTTGCTACCTTGACTTCCTCAAAATATTCTTCTTTGACCACCATGTTAGAGCTTTGTCTTTTGGCTTGATCATCTGAATTAAAGATGGATTCTAGAGTAACTAAGCCTTTTGGTAGCTTGTTGTTTTTCAATTGTATGATTTGGTCACCATATGCTTCTTACAACTTTTCTTGATCCTTCGTAGAAAACTCGCCTCTTCTTGTAGAAAAAGAACAATTTGTTTGTCACTATCGAACACTTGCCAACTACTCACATTATCGAACTATAGGTCAAACCACCATTTTTACATATTTTGGCCCTCTTTCATGATATCAATAGGTATGTCATATTGCGAGCCAATAAAAGCAAGAAGCCTATCAACATCTTGATTTTGATTTCTAGGAATAGCATGAATCCCAAAAGCCTCAAAATATTCAATCGATTCCAAATCCGGTTCTTGTATGATCTTAGAAGATCATTTTTGGATGCACTGTGTGTTGTCACTTGATGAAAAACTAACTCACTATCTCCAAAAATATTCAAGCTTTGATTCCCTTCTTTTGAGCTATCTAAATTCCTTGCACAAGGGCCTCGTATTTAGCAACATTGTTAGTGCAACTAAATTACAATCAAAAGATGAGAAGTACTTATCTCCTTTTGGAGAAATTAGCATGACACCAACACCAAATCCATTCTTACTCCTTGATCCATCAAAGAACAATTTCCATAGTCCTTCAGAATTGTTTTGTGTTTTGACAAGTTGTGGTATGATCATACCTTCTTCATGAATGCAGTATGTACCCAATCCCATCTCTTCTAAAAACAACAAACTAGATTCTTATTATATAAATGCCTTAGCATAGGATCATACTGATGATCTCCACTCACTTCATCTAGATAGTATTAGGGACTTATTCCATAAGAGTGGTTGGTTTGTGATCAACAACTTCATCCTCTCGATCATGGATGGTATAATTCCCATTTATAGGACTAGTAGTATAGGGATCCACATGATTATGGAAAATTAGTTCCACCCTTATAGTCACTTTAGTTTCCTATCAATTTCCTAAGAATCATATGTGACAATCAGGCTTGATAGATAACCTCCCATCTTGGTATAACCATCTTGGCAGTAAAATCTCATGATAGGCAGATGGCAAAGAGAGGAGGGAGATCAATGACCAATATGTCTTGAGTGAATGACAAACTTAGGCATGCATGGATGGTAAGTTGAATCGCTTTGATAAATGTAACATTTTTAATGGATGTGCCATCCAACTTAACAAATCCTCTTACAACCAGCATATATTGTATTCCTAGTACATCTATAATTTGTTTGGGCATGACTGAGCTACTGGCACTAGAATCGATCATGCAATTATGTACCAAGTGGTCACCAATGATAAAGAAATGTAGAATGGTGGAGGTTTATTACTCTTAGGAGAAATTTTACCTTTGGTTGACACAAACTTGTAGTAATTGGCGTCTCATGTCTTGATGCTCCATGGGTTGTACTAAAGCCAAGCTTTTCAGAGCTTCTTGCAAAAAATTCCTTTGGGAAGGAATTGAAAGTGCATCCCACATCATGAAATTTAGATTGGTTTTCTTCATTTGTTCAATGATGCTGAAGGGAATGCCACCTAATTTTCTGAAATTCTACACATTGGGATCCTCCTTTGGAAAAATTTTTAAGGTATCGTGATATCGAAATCACCTTCTTTTCTTATGGCTTGGCTAGTCAGTGCTATGCTTCGTGGTTTCTTTCCCGCATCTTTATCAAACGTCACTTGTGGCCTAGGCTTTGAAGTGGATGCTTGATTGGCTTTGGAAGGTTGATATTCCATTGCCCTCTTTTTAGAATGAGTATTTTCCACCACTCGATGAAGAATCAATATTCAACCTGCAAAAATATTTTGCTTGCCAATTTATCAAAGTGGTCTCTTCAGGCGCCTACGTTGATCTACTATTTCTTGCATAAATGAATTTTATTGTTGCCTCTAGGGTAGATTCACTTTGAACCATAAGGGCCTAGATAAGAACTCCATTGGGGAAAATATTTTGGTTGTGAGGTTGAGCACAAGGATAACACCATTCGTAGTCTTGAACTAGATTATTCTTGATAGTATCTATGGCTCTAGATGAGCTAGCAACAAGAGGGTTCTAAAGTTCAAAGGCCTTGACATTTGCAACTTGACTTACGGTTTTGATTTTGAGGCTGATTATTCCTTGAAAAGGAGGAGGATGGTTAGCTTGATACTGCTGATTTTGTGGTTGGTATGGATGGTTATATTGAAATTGTTGCCTCTTGAGTGCAACAAGCTCATTCCCAAATTTTCCAGCAAGAGTGACTTGACTTTAAATAGATCATTTTAAGGAGAAGGGGTAGACTAAACTGGTTCTTGGAAGTACTAGAATATGAGCAATGATACCGTTGAAGTGTTTGTAAGATTTGTAGACAATGGCATTGACAGTCATTGAGATATATTTCTCAGCTTGAATCAAGGAATTCTCTACTTTTATGGCAACTTCATAGGCATCAGGTAGTGTAGTCCCTCCCATGGACTAGATTATAATTGCTACATTGGTATTCAAGGATCACAAATAATACAAGAATGCATTATTGGGAGAAGGTTTTATGAGTTTCTGAATTCTATTCCAAGTCTTTTAGAATGGAAGTTTAAATCACTCATGTATTCCTAAGGATCTCTTTATGGTAGTGATTATTCCAAGAGTGACAAATGATCACTCTTGTCTTCAAAATATTTATAGATATTTTCTCCCAACATGTCCCAAGTGGTTATAGTACCATCTTCTAACCCAAAACCATTGAAGTGATTTTACCTTGAAGGAAGTGGAAAGGAGTTCACCACAACCATTGTCTTCTGTAATATTATGTACTACGCAAATAATGGATACATCAATAATATGTTCCACATGAGTAATATGAGTTTCCCCTATGTAAAAGGGAAAATTTTGAGTGTCACACTAGGTATAGGATCATTGAGCCAAAATGAAGAGGAGAGGATTGCTTGCATTGAAAGGAGAAAACTTGGTTCCTCGTAGCCATACTATACCAAAGAGGTTGATTGTTCCTTGGTGGAGGAAACCTTCTGTAAGGAGGAGTTGAATGACCCTATGAGGTGATGTGATGCTGCAATGGGTGATGTTGAAATGCCTCTTCTTCTTCTCCTTGGAGGAGACAATGATAACTTAATATGCTGAAAATTTCCTTAATTTGAAGAACTCTTGTCTGAATTCTTCACATAAGTTAACACAATGAGATTTAAAATCCAAAGATATAGAGTCTCCAAGTACTTTGATTCATGCAAGTGAAAAGAGAAGTACCAACTCTTCCCCCACCGGTGTGCCAAAAATATTATCACCAAATCATTGCACCCTCTGAATGGCCAAAATGTGAACAAGATGTTTATGATTGGGTAACATGGGATCACCTCTCAAGCATATGGGACTTGGGCTCGAGGTGAACCTCTAAGAGGCCAAAATTTCCTCTTCCTAAACTAAGTGTTATACTACTCCTATTGCAATAAAACAACTGCTAACTAGACCTATACTAACCTGTCATGGGATTAGGGAAAGAGATTTTGTAAGAAATAAAACCTACACTAAGGATGGTGATGCACCAAGAAAAGGGTGTTGCTAGACAACTTTCTGATCTTCAAACAGAAGGGTTGATTTGAAGAGGGTGAGAAAATACACCACAGTCCAATTTCACCTACTGCAACTTAGAGAGGGTAAACAAGACACCACAGACTATGAAGCAAACATTCCCTTTGTTAAGCTCAATCAAACAAACAATTTTCAGTCTTCCTAGTGAAGAAGGATGAAATTGAGAAGGATGAGCAAAGCATCACAACCCAACCACATACAAAACTCCACTACTAGATAAGCACAAAACCTCCAAAAACTACAATGGAAACTTGAATTTGCACAGTGTACCTATGCAAGCATGAGAAAGGCACAACAAAGTAGATAGAATGATGAAAGGACCAATAATAGTCACAAAACACACACTTTTATTACTTCAATCACGTGCACAATGCATCAATACATTCAGAAGAGGCAACATTTTCCATTACAATACTAGAAGAGAGGCTTGAAAGTTCCCCAATCCACAAAACTAGTAGAAAGAGAGGATTCTTGAAAAATGTGCACTTGTTCAATTGTCCAACCCCCAAAAATTAACTTCTCATCTACATTTTATAGAAAATATAGTTTTTAACAGAAAGGATGGAGAAAGCCTAAATTATAGGGAATCAATAATGACATATGATGGCCTTCACACTTAATTACATCATTAATTAAACCCCAGGAAAATTCCACCATCACTTTAATAATATTCAAAAATTTGAATCCAATTTTTCATTAAATTAAAATAATATTTTTAATAAAATATTTTAATAATAAAAATATTATTTTATTAAAATATTTTAATAAAAATAAATTTAAATAGGTGAGACTCTGAGGTTACTTATGCTTTGGAAGAGGTTTAAGTGCTAATTTGAACAAACCCACCATATTATACTTCCACCACCCAACACCGAGCTCCACGTTTCCATATGACTCAGCCAAGGTTTCAATGGGTAAACTATCAAACACTTCTCCATGTCTCCATTCTCCATGTGATGCAATACCTCAGCTCATTGAATGGGTCTTCACTATTTATCATATCCCTACATGACAACTCGTCATATATCCCACTTCAACGTCCTTAATCGTCTCAACACGTTTTAGTTGAACTTTCAAAGACAAATTCCCACTAGCCCCAACAAATGTCCAATGTGCTTGCATTTACTCCCAAGTTGAGTTAAAATCCACATTGGGCTTGTATTGCCTTAACTACTATTTTGACCCAACTATACCATGTCAAACTATCCTTTATGTTATAGGCGAGGCATTGGTTAGTGAGCTCCACGTTCTCCGGCCTACCGGCCGAGTGATTCAGGGTCACCACTTGACTCGGGTTGAGTGGTTCTCCACTTGTCACATTTCGGTCTCTTGTGGGCAACAAGGGTCAACTTGCCTTGGCTTAAATGACCTTCAATCTCCACATCCTAGAAACTCAAATCTTGGGACACGATCACCATTTTCGTGTCACTTAGCAAATCCTCCTCAAATCTTTGATTGGCGCATGATGGCTTAAAACTCCCCAACTTTGAATTTTTTTCTCACTATGTTCCCCACACGGAAAGACAATTTCACGGGTCCTAGCACCTACTTGGCCAATGAGTGCTCTAGAAATTTTCTTCTCTAAGTCTAAGGCCCCAGAAACTTCCCATGTCAATGCTCGACGAGATAGGTGGTTCTCGGCTTGGTTTTCCACATACTAAAATTTTGAATCGGCTTTAAGTTTTCCCACTAGGTGATTTCAACTTGAGAGCCAACCCCGAGGTGTGAGATATTTGAACCGTCACAACGACTCAATCTCAAACTCATCATGGGATCACATTTTCCCCTATCATTCCTTGAGTTAGGAATTGCATGTTCTTTCTTTGCATTCCCGAGCACCGAGCCCAAGTCAAATATGGCCAATCACTATGTAAATCGATCACACATAACTCTTATCCACCATGTTATAGATTTACGAATTTTCATTCAACAATAACTCCATGATGAGTGAGATCACAACTCCACATGAACCTTGGGTAGCTCATTCATTTGGATCACACCTCACTTCTATCCAAATAAGCCCCAAAATCTCAAACCGAGTTCATCAATCAGCTCGTTCCCCCAAATGTCTCACTAGTGATTGAGCTCATTTTTGTGGGATCTACAGTGAATTCCAAAATTAACTCGAATGAGCACCTAGGTTCATTGTGGGGACTCTCGAGAATCACTAACTCACCCTGTAGACATCTTCCTCCCACTTCAAAACTTATCATTCGCAAGATCCTTTATTTTATGTCAATTTGTATTCTCTACATTATGTTAATCTCATAAATACAACTTAACAAGCTCTTATCTATATTTTCTTGGATCAAAATTTGCATTAGATTCTCCCCATGCCTTTAACTTCCGACTCATGGAGCTCATTTCCAAAAGAGTTTAAGGTCAATAACTTGAGGATTAAGTTGGCCTAGTCTCGAACTCATCTCCAACGCTTGCGATGACTCTAATTGATCCCTACTTGTAATTTCCAAGCTCCAAACTTGCTTTAAAATGATGCACTCATGTTGATTCAAACTCCAAATTCCTAAGAAACTCGCTTCTACTCAATCCATGACTTCGGTGAGCCAGCCATTCATCACCATCCCCTATGAATTTCACATATATATCTCCACTTGGATAAAACCTCGAGCCATAAGAGCTTGTTTGTGAGCTCGTTTTTTAATGAGCTTTCCGCTTAACCTTGGCAAATTTCTTGAATTTCTAAGTTTTGGCTCAATGAGACCATTCATATTCGGTCATTTCCACTATGCCAAACCCAACCTATGAGCTCATTTCTCACATTTTATGAATCAACGATCCTATTTTGCATAGCTTTTTATATGAACTCGATTAACTTCAAGATGTTTGAATATGACATCAACAAAGAGTTGATTAAATGAAGGGAATAATGACACCCATCATTTTTGGTGTCATTTTTGGGACCCACTAGTTAGAATTGTCTAATTAGGTGTCAACAAGAGAAACAATCATACATCTAGTAATTGAAAAATCTTCCCTACGTCATCATAAAATTTATGAGTAGACCAAGAGACTCCAAGGGTAGATTTCTCCCAAAAATATCTAAACAAGAATCATGACCAAGAATTAGAAGCACCATTGTCCCCTGTTAGACAAGAAGCAAGAATTCCACCTTTGGAATTCTTGGATCAGTCACCAGAAGGAAGTGGAACCTTTAGAAAGAGGATTATATCCCAAGACCCATTTAGAGAAAGTTTTGATTCACAATTGAGTAGTCAACCTCCTACTCCTGACTTTTCACCTTCCCCAAAGCAGATCACATACCACATTGATTGGGAGAAAAGTCTAGAAAGTACTACAGAAATGGCACGAGAAGATGAAAGAGAACCTTGATAGGACCTTTACTTATCCAATTCAGTTGGATGATGATGATACACCTATGAAGAATATTTCACCTGCACATTTACCCACATTTAGAGGAATGTCATCTAAAGATCCTAACCAATTTCTATTTGAATTTAAAGTATTGTGTCAGACTTATGATTACAAAATAGATAATCAAAATCTCAAGTTGTTTCCATCTACCTTGAAGGATGCAACAATGAGGTGGTTTATGGGATTAACATCTAATTCTATTACCACTTGGGCACAAATGGAAATTTCCTTCCTAGACAAGTATCAAGACTACTGTAGAGGGAGGAACATGAAGGAAGAATTTTTCAAAATCAAGTAGGAGGAGGATGAGAATATGGAAGATTATTTAGATAGATTCCTCTTTGTAAGTAAAAGATGTGGATTTGTACTACAAGAAGAGTTAAGAAAAACCATTTTTCTTAAAGGTTTGGATGATGAATCTAGGAAGCCCTTGATTTAATGGGAGGTGGAAACATTGATCAATTAAGAATGAATGATATTAAAGACATTTGTAGAAGCTATTCAAGAACAAGGGGTGGACCTAGGAAAGGAAAAATAGTTAAAATTTTGAACCCTAGATATGAACAAACTGATGGATGAACTGGAAAACTTTAAAATAGACATTCTAGTTCAATTAACCTCCACCATGGATGGATTGCAAGCTAAAGAAATGATAAAACTGAACCATTAGCTATGTATTGTCCTAGATGCAGGAAGAAGCATGCAATAAGAGATTGTCCTCTGGATAAAATAGAAATGTGTCTTATCTATGAATCTAGGGACCATGAGAGTAATGCTTTTTCTCTTCTTCCATTTATTAAAAATCAGCTTAAACAAACCAACACTCCATCCACATCAAAAGAAGTAAACTTTGTCCAGAGACAACCTAGCCAGGGAAGTTCATGCCAAGGTCAGTTCCTAACCCTGGATGATGCCATGGGTAGCTCAGATAGTACCAAAAAGTTGGGGACAACCACCTTGGGTCCCTCAACCAACATGGAATCCTCAGATTGGTCAGGACAATCTTGGTATGCCCAAGGACACCAACAACCATGGTCTGGTCAAGGTAACCCAAATGCTTGGTCACAACCTAGGTGGAGCCCTAATAATTATGCTCAAGGGAGGACATATCCCAATCAGAATCAACAAGCCATAATGGGTTCCCAACACAAAATTCACAAACCAAAAATGTGGTTCAAACACAAATACCAACACAACCAGTTGTTAATCCCAGAAACAAACAAACAACTCCTGTCTATGGGGCAGAACAAGAAAAACTAGTTGATCTAAATGCCATGGATTGTAAAGATATTCAAACCAGATCTGGAAAATTAATTAGCAGTCCACCTGTTATAATTACTAAAATGACAAAAGAAACTAAAACCCCTAGTGTGGTTGTTCCCAAGAAAGATGAAAAAGAAAAAGATAAGGAGCCAGATAGAAACTCTATTGAAACTCCATTTCCAGAGAGATTTAAAGAAGTTATAGGGACCAAGGAATCTGAGTTGGTGTAGGAGTTGAGGAAATTAAATATTGAAATACCATTGTTACAAGCAATCAAGGACATTCCAGAGTTGAACAAGTTAATCAAAATGCTATGTTTAAGAAGACTTGAAGGAAGAAGCAGTACCCCAGGACTATTAAGGTAGATGGGAAACTTGTTGATTTATTAGTAGGGAAAACTCTTACTTCCCAAATATGGAGATCCTGGTAGCCCTGTTATTTCTATCTCTATAGGGAATAAAGATATACATAATGTTTTGGTTGATTTGGGAGCAGCTATAAATGTGATGATAATGGACACTTTGAAAACATTACCATTAACAGTATCCAACCTACTAACACCATATTACAGATGGAAGACAATCTAGTAGAAAAACCAAAAGGAGTTATTGAAGATGTGGCGAGTTATGGTGGAGTCATGGGAATATCCAGTGGACTTCCTTATATTGCAACCAAAAGGTAAAACACTTGGTTATCCCATTATTTTGGGCAAGACCATGGTTAGCTACAATTGTTGCCTTAATTGATTGTAGATCAGGTGATATGACTATCTCAAATGGTAAGAATTCTAAGAAAATTTCCTTATATCCCTCTCACATGACCTTTTATTGATAATCAAGAACAATTATGGGTTGATGATCCTGATACTAATAAACAAAATATGTCTTCTTGGCTATGATAACGTTGCAGGATCACATACGGGAGATGGAAGATATGATTAATCAACCATTGAATGAACACCAACTATCCTTGGAAAAATCAGTTTCTAGAACCTATTAGTTCTTGAACCTCGGACTTAGTTCCAAACCTATGGATTTAGTTCTGAAACCATCACATTTAGTTCGAACCTTCAGACTTATCTCCGAACCACAACAACAACAATCCCATGCAAATGCAAATAATTTCACTCTGAGGAATGAGATTTCTCTTGGGGAGGAGAAGAAATAGCTATGGAATTAGTAGCTTTAGTTTCAAAGATATCAAGAAATGGTGAGGAATTTTGGAAAACAACAGTGATGAGGAGTTTGACCAACAACAAGATAAGTATCATAACTCTTCCTACTTGTCCTTTGTCCAGTATTCTTTCTCAAGGGAATTTTGGAGATATTGTTACATATCATATGTTATTACCACATCCATGTCCACTAAACACCTTAATGGAACCCTTTCAAAAAATCAGTTCATCACACATTGGAACCAAACATGTTGAGATTCAACCGGGTAAAATTTTGAACATTAATAGTTGGTTGAAGAATGATGAAGAAGCTAAATTGTTTGATGTTCTGAAAGATCATACTAGAGATTTTTCTTGGGACTATAAAGACATGAAAGGAATCCATCCAAGTATTTTCACCCATCACATCTATACTGAAAACATTAAACCAGTTAGGCAACCTCAGAGAAGGATTAATCCAGCCTTAAGGGACATAGTCAAGCAAGAAATTGAAAAACTATTACAAGTAGGTTTTATCTACCCTATCTCAGATAGTCAGTGGGTGTCTCCTCTTGTAATTGTGCCTAAAAAGAATGGAAAATGGAGAATTTGTGTTGATTATAGGGAGCTGAACAAAGCCACACTGAGAGATTATTTTCCCTTACCATTCATAGATCAAGTTTTGGACAACCTTGTAGGTAAACAATACTTTTCCTTCCTGGATGGCTTTAGTGGATATAATCAAATCAGAGTTTTGTTGAGGATCAGGAAAAAACTACCTTTACTTGTCCATGGGGTACCTTTTCCTATAGGGTATTTCCATTTGGACTATGTAATGCTCCAACAACCTTCCAAAGAGTTGTATTAGCAATTTTTGCAGACCTAACAAATGATTGTGTAGAGGTATACATGGATGACTTTACTTATACATGGAGACACATTTGATGATGCTTTGAAGAATTTGGATAGAGTACTAACAAGATGTGAGAAACACCATTTGTCTCTTAGTCATGAGAAATGTTTAATGATGGTTGATGAGGGGATTGTATTAGGACACCACATTTCAAAAAGAGGAATTCAAGTTGACCAAAACAAAATCAAGATTATTTCAAACTTACTGTTCCTCAAACCCCCATAGATATCAAGTCATTTTTAGGGCATGTTGGATACTATAGGTGTTTTATTAAGGATTTTAGTAAAATTTTGCCCCCATGTTTAGTTTACTTACCAAGGATTGTGAATTTTGTTGGGATGAAAAGTGTCAACATGCTTTTGAAGAAATTAAAGAAAAATTAATCACTGCCCCAATATTGAGAGGACCTAATTGGGAGAAACCTTTTCACATCCAAACAAATGCCTCAAATAACTCAATTGGTGCAGTTTTGGGACAGAAAGATGAAGAAGGGAAAATGTATGCTATTTACTACCTTAGTAAAAATCTTACTCCCACTGAAAGAAATTACACTACCACTAAAAAATAATTTCTTGTTGTGATCTATGCAATTAATAAGTTCAGACATTATATTACAGGGTACAAAATATTTGTACATACAGATCACTCAACAATTAGATACTTAATGAACAAACCAATGGTTGGAGGTAGGATAATTAGATGGTTATTACTTTTACAAGAATTTGATATTACCATAGTAGATAATCTAGGAAAATCTAATGTGGTAGCTGATTTCTTGTCAAGATTGACCACTACATAGGGAGCAAGATCCAGTTAAGGACAACTTTCCAGATGAACAATTGTTTTCTATTTCAGCTGATACACCATGGTTTGCTGATATGGAAAATTATCTTGCAACAGGGAAGTTTCCTCCTTTTTCACTAAGAAACAAATGAAGAAGTTGATCAAAACCAGTGCACAATTTAAATGGTTAAATGGAATGTTATTTAAATGTGGTCCTGATTTGGTTTTACGTAGGTGTGTGAGAGAAGATGAAATCTTTGACATACTCAGGGCATGTCATGATGAACCAAGTGGAGGACACTTTTTAGTAAAAAGAACAACTCACAAGATACTTGGCACTTGGCTATTATTGGCCATCTCTATATAAAGATGTGAAGAGATATATCAAGCGGTGTGATCCCTGTCAAAGGATGGGACAACCAACCTTTACCAGTGAAATGCCTCTGCAACCTCAAGTAGTGATTGAACCATTTGAAAGGTGGGGGCTGGATTTTTTGGTCCCTTTAGTCCTCCTTCACAAGGAAAGGAGCACATTCTTGTGTGTACTTGATTATGTGACAAAGTGGGTAGAGGTGCAAGCTTTAACAAATGCCACTGAAGAAGCAGTTGTTGATTTCCTTTGGCACAAAATTATGATGAAGTTTGGTGCACCAAGGAGTATAGTTTCAGATCAAGGGCCACAGTTCATGTCTAATATGATCCAGGCCTTCACAATGTACTATCATATCAATCATAGGAAGTCATCTCCCTATCACCCACAATCAAATGGACAAGTAGAAGTAACAAACAGAGAATTGGAAAACATCCTTACCAAAACAGTTGAAGCAGGTAGAAGAGATTGGGTAAAGAGACTACCTGAGGTCTATTTGGGCTTATAATACAACTTGGAAGACTACAACAGGGTTTTCACCATATGAGTTAGTCTATGGGAAAAATCCTTGTTACCTATTGAATTTGAACTACAAACATTGAGGACAACAACTAAAGTGGGTATTGAGTTGGATGCAACACAAAAGGAAAGAATTCTTCAACTCAATGAATTGGATGAGTTGAGAATGGAAGCACTTCAATAGATAGAGATAATCCAAGATCAAAGGAAGTAGTGGCATGACACACATATCAAGAAAAGGAAATTCAAGGTAGGAGATTGGGCATTACTTGTTTGATTCCAAGTACCAACAATTCAAGGGCAAGTTGAGAACCAGATGGTTAGGACCCTATCAGATTGAGAAGATATTTGACAATGGCTCTATTCAACTACTTCCCATTGATGGCAACAGAAGGACACTTTTGGTCAATGGACATAGGCTAAAAATTTATAGGAAGCCTCCTACTAGGGATGAATTCTTGAAGCAGATTGAAGTAGACAAAGAAATTTGATCATATGGAAGAACCCAGTTCTTCCAAAATGATCAAATAATCAGATGCATGGATCCAAAATAAAGGGAAGAGAATGAAAACCAGAAAATGGCATTCTCTTCCCCCAAAAAAAAAAAAAAAAAAAAAAAAAAAAAAAAAAAAAGGAAGGAATGAAAACCAGTAAATGGCATTCTCTTCCCCAAAAAAAAATCTCTCAAAGATCAATTGAAAACCAGCAATGGTGGTTGGTCTCCTCAATAAATGGCTAATGCAAAATAAAAATAATTTGTTTGAATTCCAACTGTCTTTTCTAACCATTTTTCCTTTTTCACTTTTAGGAATGATGAGTCATCAAGGTGGAGGGATTACATCAACAAAGGATGGTAATTATGTCTTGAACTTATTAAAGGTTAAATTAAAAGTTTGCATGTGTGATTAGACTTGATTTAAAAATTTGGTATGATGAGTCATTTATTGTGCATTATGATTAAAAGTAAAGTAATCATGAGGGTGATGTTGATGGAATAAGAAAGTGGTGGTATATTTGTAATTAGCTATCATTTGGGTGGAATAAACGAAGTTGAGAAGTAGTTGTAGAAGAATTTCAAAGAAGAAGCAAAAATTGTATTTGAATTCCATAGCTAAACCCATCAATTCCATAGAGATAAACACAATAGTTCCACAACTAAACACAATAGTTCCATAGCTAAATCTAGTAGTTCTGTAGCTAATTCTGAATTTGAAGAAAGAAGAATTTGAATCATCCTCTTTTCCATGGGGATTAAAAAGAAGTCAGAGCCAGAGGATGATACCCAACTTCTTGCAGATGAAGAAGTGGCAACCATTTTTGGACGAGCAGGGTGGTTGGAGTTCTAAAAAAGTTCAGGTACAATGATGAATTGGTAAGGGAATTTGTTGTAAATTTAGAAGAATCCAGAACTAAAGTTAAAATCATTGTAATTCCTTTTACTATCAATACAATGAGTAATGTGTCTGGAATACCAATTGTGCATGTCCCAAATCCTATCAAGGGAACCCTTAAAGATCTGGTGGAAACCTTGATACAAGAGGGGGAATCTGAGCCCCAATATATCTATAACACCAAGAAAATCATAAAGGGGGTCAGAAGGGCCAACTTTCCCAAACCCTTTGACAGGTAGCATTTTGGGTAGTTAAGTATTTAACTTGTGATGGTCAATTTGGGACTTGTGGGAAGAGAAGTCCTTAAGATGTTAATATATCTTAGGTATGGGAATTCAAAACCAGAATATATAGTAAATCTTCCAGGATTCCTTTTTGACTCCATCCAAACAATGGCTCAGAGGTATTCTTGGGGAGTTGGAACAATCAGACATCATGGGTTAATCCATTTGGTATGCCAACACCATTTTCTTTCAAAGAAAAATGGAGAAGAAATATGGGAAAAGTTTCTTAACAAGTTTAAGAAAAACCTGATATTATCAGGAGGGGAATACCAACCCCTTTTTCTCCTACAAGTAATTTGGAGATTGATGCCCCTACAGAGGAAAAGAAGGAAATAGGTGGGGGTAATGTACCAAAAAGAAGGAGATCTGGAAGAAGGATTAAAGTTATAGAAACCTATTGTGCCTTTAAAAGAAACTCCTTCCTCTGCAACAATACCAGAGAACTAATATCTATCTCTGACAGTGATAGTTCACCTAAGCTAGAGCATGAAGTGAAAGTTAGAAGAAGCTCTAGGAGGAAACCCATTTCCAGACATTTTGAAGCTCCTCAAAGAAGAAGAGTTCATAAGAGGTCTAGGGAAATTCCAGAGAGATGGAAGAACAGGATGGGTTGGAAAAAGAAGTTGCTGATATTTTGGGCAGCATGGCCATGACTCCTCCTGAGACCAAGCCAAACTGAGATGGAGAAAGAAGATGAAATATTTGAAGAACATGCTTTTTCAAGAGTTGGGTGAATCAACAACACATCACATGAAGAAGAAGAATTGGCATCTTGGAAATGGAAAGGGAAATCCCCTTTGGTAGAAGAGGAATGCTCATTTCCCAATGAACTTTTAGAAAAAGAGGAGAAAAAAACATTAAAATAGACTTTTTTTTTGTCCAGAAGAACTCATCATCAGAGAGAAGGATGAGGAATTAAACTTCCTCAAACTCAAGTTAGAACAGAGGGAAATGCTCATTGAGAAACTAACAAATCAGCTCACAAATAGGACTGAAGAATTGACAATGGTCAAACAACAGATGATGGAAAAAGAAGAAGAATGTCAATTTTCCAGAAGACCAAGTGTTATGTCAACAATATCTCACACATAGACTGAACTGACTTACTTAGCCACTCAAGTAGTTGTGGGATGATACCTGCAGGGAACTTAATGAATTTAAAACATCAAATGAGGACTTGAGAAACAAGATGGAAGAAGAAAGAAAGAAGGAAGAAATGGGAAGAAAAATTCTACAAAGAGGAAGAAGACAAATTTAAATGTCTTGTAAAAATACAAATGGTTTGCATAATGAGTGAAAAGTTACTCACATGTAGGAGACCTTCTCCTGCATATAATGTCTTTTGGAAGAACAATTTATTCATTTGACAAATGCTATCAAGAATTGCATGTGGCCTTCCACATGAAATAAAATATGAATCTGAGTTCATGACAACCTATTCCTCAGCTAGTGCAGAGAGAAAATCTTCTCTGTGAATTCTATCTCTGCAATCTTATGTTGGAAAAGAACACATGCTTCATGATCAATTTGTATGTAGGGGAAAGCCAACTAAATGCATTTGTTTCTGTTCTTCAAAATCAGATTGCATGGAAAGAGAGGGATTCTGAGCATCTATTAAAATCTAGTTCATCTGGTCTCTGCATGAGGGCTCACTATGGTAAACCATCTGCCTTTGCTATACATTTCAGATCCCATGCCTTTGATAGTCGGTTCAAGGCACATTATCTGGCCAGTTTACAAAAAAGTATTGATGCCTTCACCTCTTATGAGGAGGAAAAATTTGAAGAGATTTATGATGGATGTTTGAAAATATGGGAGTTTCTCACAGTTGCATTGAGAAGAAGAGAAGTGATATCTCCCACAAACTTAATATGGAGCTTAGAAAGAGCTAAAGCCTTGTGTACACTAATCCCTCAGGTCAATGAAAAATGTAGGGGCATATGGATGGGAATGAGAACAAGGCCTCCTCTCCTTCTCACCCCCATGTCTCCATGGAAAAAGAGAGCCTCAAGATCCCACTCAATTTGAGGAATGGCAAGAGAAAGTAGAAGCAGGATCAGGGTATAGTACTTCTCAAACTAAAACACTGGATATTTAGTTTCAACCATTTGACTTAAGCAGTCAATTGGAATGCAGAATCCACAACCCAAGATTTGAAGAGTAAATTTTGTAAGGGGACTTACAAACAAGTAAGTATGGGGAGATGATAAGGCCAAAATATGTCTCGTTAATGTGCAATAAATGATCTTATTTTACTCTCCTTTTTATCAAGTTTGACTACATTTTGTGACTTTTGTTTGATCTAATAAGTTAGGATGTAATTGTCCATATTTTGTTGAATTTAGTTCTAACATTTAAAAACTCTGTAATTCCTAACAAAGTGTGTGGAAATTCAGTTTTTGTAATAAAACAGTCATAATCAGTCAAAGAATGAAGTATGAAGTGATCAACATGTTTTTGGGAGCATTGGCTTCAATACGGCTTAGTTTGAACTTCCAGACTTAGTTCTGAACTCCATCACATAGTTTATGAGCTCTATCACTTAGTTCCAAAACTTTCGGACTTAGTTCTAAACTCCAACACTTAGTTCCGAACTCCTTGCGTTTAGCTCCGAAAACTTTCATGGTTAGATCTAGAACAGTCCCCTTTAGTTCCGAAACTTCTCCAAAGTTCCAAAACCAATGGGAATCTATTTATTTTGATGACATCCAATGATAAAAATCAATGAGCCTTTCAATCAGGAGTAGATCAGAAGATTTTTGATTCTTCATACTCAAAGATCCAGGGATAACTTATCAGATAGTTATACGTCCAACAAGGTTCCAAATTCAACATCTATTTTGGGCACTATTTGGTTCCATCTGAATCGGTAGAAAAACTATGGCCATAAATGCATCTTTGAATGAAATATATATATATATATATATATAGATTTATATATATATATATATATACATATATATAGATATAGAGATAGATATATATATATAGATAGATATATAGAGAGATATAATAAGTTTTTGTAAGACAAAACATTTCAGCAATAAAATAGCCACTTCGTTTTGAGAGAATATTACTTTGTCAAATCCTGATTCAAGGTGGAGCAAGGGCCCACTCCTCCAAGAACCAGATCCTCATTTTATTGGTATTTATATTTCTAAAGAAAATAGTGTAGATCTATTAATTCTGTAAATGCTTTTGATTCTTTAAGTTGAACTTTGTTGTATACTTGTCCCTGCAGGTGTTATAGACTAGATTTTTATTTCCTTGCAAGCTTTTTCACAACATTTTCAACCGTGTGTTTATTTCCAAGAAAAGTGTGTTTACTTCTATTGTGTGTTTATTTCCAGCAATCTATTTACTTTTGTATGTGTGTTTATTTCCAGCAATTTATTCCAGCAATGAGTGTTTATTTCAGCAAGTTTCTTACAACATAGAGATAATAAGGCTTTGGCCATGGAATCCTAAGGACACTGCAAAAAACCCCCAAAAAATAAAATAACAAATACCTACAGTCAATTACTAGATCACTAGGATTTTCTTGTTGCATATAGCTTTGACACACCCCTGGTTTGAATATGACATCAACAAAGAGTGACCATGTTACAACATTTTCCCTTAGCTTTACATGTAGTTCGAATAGACATCTTATTTGAGTTACATCACTCACCACCTTGCATGACTTCAAAATAACTCTTATACGTAAACAATACTTACCTTTTCCTTGAATAACATTGATCAACACCTCTTTCTATCTATCCCATCCTTGTATCCATCTCATTGCACTCATAAACCTTGTGTCTTGCATATCTCTCGACACCCCATAGCACTTACCCTAATTACACTCTACCACTTGTCCCATTTCTTTACATATAACTCATCTCATTTTTCATCTTTCTCTCGAGTTTCTTCCATACCTTCCAACCTACTCCACTCAACTTCTATCTTCTTTTCGAAGAATATCTTATTTCTTCTTTCACTTATACCATTTTGCTTCTCTTTCCTATAACCACTTCTCAAAACAATATCTTCTTCTTTTCAAGAATCAATTTGACACCTTGATACCAAATGATGCATATCATATTAAATTTCAATCAAATCCCAATGTCATAATATTCACAAACTCTAATTATTATTTTTAGACCTACAAAATTAGCTCTTTCCAAAGGTGGGAATACTTGAAATCATGCAAATTCTCTATTATTCACCTTATTTCATTTAACAATTCACTTAATCATATCAATAGACCTTAAATCAAGTCAATTTAACCTTTTCAAGGAATTAAACCAATCAAAAAAACTCAGCTTACTCACCTTCTTGCTAAATTGCTCTTATAGACTTCTTAAAGCACTAATGATCCTCAAACTGGTTGGGAGCACCTCATCCACACCCAAACAATATAAGCACACTTTTAAGAACCCTTTATCTTGTTTGAGGTGTACATAAAATTTCTTGTCTCAATTCCTTTATTTGACCACTTTTCTTCAATATTACCTTCTTTACCACTTAGATCCCTACTAGCCTTGTCTTAACACTTATTCCTTAGATAACTTTTGATTCAAAATCTAACTTACCAAACCATGCACTTTTTTAATACCCATTTGGCCAATTTACTTGTGTGTGTAATTTCATGGGGTCTCCCTTCACAAATATCCCCTCAAATCATTCTTTCTATCTTTCCAAATTAGGCTTTAGTGTCATAACACAAACCATCCGGACTATTAAGAACTTGTGTTACCTAGAAGTGATTAAGCATTAAAACCTTGAAAACCACATCAGTGAGGTGTCTTTTCCTAAGTTCAAAGTTTAATGTGAGTTCCTTGAAAAGACTTCTCCAAATCCCATGTTTTTGCTATCTAGTCATGTTTCCAAACATTGTTTTTAAATGTGACACAAGATTGTTATAGATGCAGGAAATTATGTCAAACCTCCACCTTCCAAACCTTTTCATAGGTTTCTAGTCATCTCTGAGATATGATTGTAAAAGTTTCAAGTGAGAACTCCCTCTCATTTTCCTTCAACATATGTATGCATTACATTACTACCTCTCAATGAGAAACTACAAGTTTCTTGATCTACCGAGATGCAAAAGAAATGTTATCATGAGTTTAAAACCATAATCTTTTACTATAATGTATCTAAAAAAATTATAATGTTACCTTAAATTCCAAACCTTTGAATTTACATGTAGGAACTTTTAACTTCACCAAACCATAAACCCTAAGGAGGGTTTCATCATGTCTTTCTGATGCCTCTTGTCATTATTTAGTGCATAATTTACTTTTCAAGGTTCCAAACTTATCCTCAAGTTTTGGGTGATATTTATCCAAATGAATGTCTTGTTAGTGTGGCCCTAAAATAGCTACAACTTCAAGAATGGTGTATTTTCCTTTTGTTATCTTTTCAACAAGTACGGGGTTTCTCGGAATCTATGGTTTTGTGTCAAGATATGGTCTCCTTAACTATTGTCACAATATCTCAAGGTTCATCAAAGCTTGAACACATTACCAACCCATTTAAACTTCCTTCACTCTAATCTTCAACTACAAAATTGTTCTATCTTATCTCTTGACTTTGATCACATGCACCTTGTCATTGTTTTTCAAAGAAATATCTAAACAACGATTAAAACTTCCAAGACCTAACCAATACATGTATACGAGGATTGTAGTAATAATTCAATATTCTTATCACCTTTAAAGATCTATTTCAATGATATTCTCACTATACACATACAATATAAATCTAAAAACACCAAAATATAGAGTAACACAGTTAAACTATTTGTTTGCAAACAAATTCCTTCTTCCTTCTTTAAACTTGGAGCACCTACACCTTCCTCATTTGAATGAATGAATACAAGTGGCTAAAAAAAAAATTCTTAAATATTCTTCATTCAATCCTTCTAACTAAATATTGGCCCATTAGACCCTTCATGTTACACGTTTTTGTCCATTATTACAACATTAAGAAACTCAACCTAGTCTTGAACCCTAGGGACTTTAGTACTAAGTCACAACTAAGACCATTCTAGGACTTCTAAACCTCATTAGGGGTTTGTTACAAGCTTACACACCTTATTACATGCCATAGTTCTCCAAATTAATGTAAAGGGAAAATCAATGAATAAAGATGCATCATAACCCCATTACTAAACCAAAATTGCCTTCAATGGTTAAAATTGGCATTTTTGAGGGAAATTGACTAATTCAAATTTGTGAAGGTTTTATTCATAACCAACATACCTAGATGACTCTTAATGACACCTAGAACCTATAAATACACTAGGAAACTCAAAATTTGATTTTGTCACCTATATGTAAAAGTTATGAGTGATGCTCCTACATCATTGGATGTGAAAACAAATAGCTACTTATAGGAAAACAAATGGGGAAATTTGAATTCTGAGGAGAAGTGATAATAACCATGAAAAATGATCACGGTGATATAATTACTATGTAGTGTGAAGAAAAATTGTAAAAAAAAAAGTTATGGTAATTCAACAAGGTGATAAATTCAAGTTAGATATCAATATTAAACATGTAGTAAAAGAATTCATGGATGTATTTCCTAACGAAATCCATGATTTGCCTCCTACAAGAATAATGGAATATTTCTTAGACTTAATTCCCACAACTGAAGCCCTATCCAAAGCTCCTTATCACCAATCAATCCTTGAAGCATTAACACAATTAAAAAATCAATTAGTTAAATTACTAAAACAAAGAAAAATATGACCTAGTGTTTCTCCATGGGGTTCTCTAGTGTTATTTGTGAAGAAAAAGGATGGTACTATGTGGTTATGCATTGATTACTCCAAATTTTAAATAAACTTACCATTAAAAATACCCTCTAGCAAGAATATATGACTTTTTAGATTAGTTGAATGGTGCCAAAAAAAAAAATCAAAAGTGGGTCTATGATCAAATTATCATCAAATATGTATAAAGGAAAATGATATTTTAAAAACCACATTTAGGACATGTTATGGACATTATGAGTTTGTAGTAATGCATTTGGTTTAACCAATCTCTTGTAACCTTTATGAGCTTAATACATGACGTATTTAGACCTTATCTAGATGTATTTGTAATTATAATTTTCGGATGACATTCTAATATATTATAAAAATGAGAAAGTGTAGACACAAAATCATGCACTTTGGGTATCTATCTAGTCCTGATCACATACTACTATTCATATGATTCCTAAGTAAGAAAAGTACTAATTGACCCATGTATTTGGCCACCTTTTCTTGCTTTATGTTTCCTCTTTTGGTCTTACACACCTTCTTTCCCATTCTGATCTTCACCCCTTTAGTTTCTCTAAGTCTAGATACTAAAGTGCCCAGCCAAGATGCCAACTCAGGTGCCCCCATCCCCTATGGGGACCCCTAACCTCTTTGTACTTTGCTCACATATTTTGGGTTCTTTCTAGCCATTTGGGCATTTAATCTTTTTTATAGTCGGCATTTTCAGGGTTAATTACAAAATTGAAGTAAGGGAATCATATAAATATAAAGTTATGTGACCATAATAAATCACCAAGAACTAATCATTAGCTATCACCACCTAGGTTTGCATCCAAATGATATTTTAGAGAATTCAAGCATCGATTCAAGGAAAAGGACTCGCATTCTTCTACATACACTTCATAGGATGGTAAGTTCATTCTATTTCATGCACACATCTACTTACATCTTCTACATTTGGCTATTTCTCACTATCAAGTATGACACGCATAAGAGCCACCTAGGGCATGATTCCTCATAGACACACACAGAACTACATTGGGTCTAAAATCCAAAGTGCGATGATTAGTCGTAAGATCACTTGTTTGACATCTGAGGATAGTTTGACCCCTCATTTGCATTATTTTATTTTTGGGATTTGATGTACTTTTAAGGGTTTAAAGGGTGAATTATTTATTGCGAAGTTATCGGTGACATTGATGATCATCATGTAACATACTAGAGACCAAGAGTGAAGGAAAGTAAACATCTTACAACCCTTTAAAGGAGGTTTTATAAGGTTTTGGGAAGACATATGAACCCCGAAACTAGTCTACATTTCCCAAACGCACTCCACCCATCCTAGGCACCTAAGTCTAGGTAGAGCATGTGGTCACACAATTTTCCAGGATTACTGTGACACTTCTACCTCTCTATCATCATGCTTTATCATTGTATCACGATTCATATTTAATTACAAAATAACTAAGTCATTTTATCTCATGTTTACACTTAGGTTTTTAATCTTAATTTCTTATTTGCTTGGTTCTATTTTGTACTTAATTGTTTATTCATTTACTAGTTACATTTCAATCAGATTTAGGCATCTATAAATTCTATATTTTCTTAATCATTTTGGTGAACCCCGACTTATTCACGCTTAGGATCCTCTTTTTCATTTTTCATATTTCTTAGGATCTTCTCATCATGGATATTTCTATTCATGATTTCCTGCTCATCAACCCTAAATTAAGAGCTAAAATAATCACCCTCTTGGCTACCACTCACATTCCTTCTAATCTTCATCCAAATATAGTATATAACACATTCATAGATGTTTATCTCCACACATTTCTTTTCCATCTAATATTATTGCTGATCTTGCTATTTTGAAAATTATCCACTTTTGTACATCATGATTCACATTAATAATGTGGGTGTCAAACAAACAATAATCAATAATGGGTCTGAGCTCAACCTTTGCATGTTATCATTCATTGAAAAACTCGGCCTTTCTACCACTGATGTTAATCCCTCATCCATTTCTCTTCACGCATATGATGCTTCTATTCACCCATGCATAGGTCATATCACTTTTTATCACATTCGGGCAAAAACTCTTCCAACAGTTTTCTTCTTCATTGACTTCCCAGGCTCGGTATAACTACTTACTTGGTAGTCCATGGATTCATGTCATGCAAGTAGTACCTTCTACGATACATTGGTGTGTTAAATTTTTACACGAGGGCATAGATTATATAATCCACAGTGATCATCACCCATTTAAATATTGCGATCACGACCCAAACACTACGCTTCCTACTCCCACATTAGTTACTATTAATGACCCATAACCCATGGATGCTCTGGCTCACTTACCACCACTTGAAGGTGTAATTTACATGTTGGACACTATCCCATCCACCTCATTTCCCCCTCCTACTTCTATACATGCTATGATACTTTATCGAGGGCATGTCAAAACATCATATGTCGTTACATCTACTTCACTTTCTCACGCATCACCTCCATTAGTATGTTCTCCATTTACATGCACGTTTTTCATTAACGATTCTTATTGGGAACACATACCATTCGACCTTACTTTCTCTATACTATATGCACCTATGATGGATTGAATCGGATAGGGTATATAACAAATGAAATATTTCCTCCATCTCATGATTCTCATCTTTACTATAGATGTATTTGCTTTATTGTTGCTTATGGTCTTCATGTCTTTTACCTTATATTATTTATTGTGCATGCTTCTCGGACCTCTCCACTTACACTCAAACATTCTTGGCTTGATTACATTTGGGACACACTAGACCACTGATCATATAGATATTTCATTCCCGTGTCACTTGGTCACATTTTCATTTGCGGTGACTCATTCCTCGACTATTAAAAAACCTTAATCATTGGTATTCATATGGATTCCCATTACCACATTTCATTGATAAGGAATACACCATGAGGATGTACAATTTACACCTCAATTTCTCTCTTGTTGATCAACTTTGACATAATTTCTTACCGGGTCTCGATGCATCTCCATTTTGTTTTGATCATGACAATGATGATCTCCTCGATGACGTTACTTGATCACTTTCATTATCATCATGCACTTGGGAGAGAATCATGTTTATTCCCCCTAGCACCATCGTACATCTTGAATATCCACTATTATATTACATCTAGTATCTCACATATATCATCCATATCTTGATACACCTTAGTATCGTCATTTCTTGATGACACACTCATGTTCTTACGGTTCTTACATTATTGTCGAGGGATAGGTGACAATAAGATCCATGTTTCATCTTCACATCACATTATTCATTGACATATCTATCTATTACATACTCACTTATACATATATTACCATCTATCACTATTCACGCATACAATACAATATTTCATCACTTATCACATTACTCGAGATAGCTATACACCTATATTGTCCTTCATCATCTTCATATATCACCTATCTATATATTTTAAACATCATTCATCGATACTAAACTTATTAGTACATGCCTAGGGGGAATCACAATTATTCCCCCTCCAACCTTCTAGCATTATCAGCTATCTTACATCTTATGCACATCACATCTAGTCTTCTACATTCATCATACACATCTTGAAACATTTGTATCATCATTCCCTGATGACACACTCTTGTGCTTTGGTTCACACTTGAATATTGAGGGCACACTATACACATTAACCTCACACACTACACATTACGGACTTCACACAATGTGCATTCATAACATCTCTTTCTACGCAACATCTATCACGCATCATACACACTACACACTACACTATGTGTTACATACTACACATTGCACACTATACATTTCACACATTCATATCTACACAATTTTACCAGATATTTTTTTCTTTCTAACTATAACTTAACAAAATGAAATAACAAAAACAAACTGACCTCAAAAGATGAAGGGGTTTACCAATACCCGTTATTATTAATGTTGATGTTGATGGATGGATGATGTCGACAGATCCAAGTGTGCACACAACTTCCTCTTTCCAATAGGATAAGCTACCCGCAATGCATAAATGCTAACAAAAAGATAGGATTAGATAGATATATGGCATTTTTCCTAACAAAGGGTAGTCTATGGAAGTCAATGGACTTCCTCGTAAGGACATCAATCCGAGTTCAATAAATCGATATGATAATGATGAAACAAAAATATAACCAAAAATGCAAAGGCAAAGCAATTGACATGGTCCATGATTGTATGATGCTCGATGGTGATACTTGATATAAAGGAGTCTAGGGATCATAGAATGTCTCAAAGGAGCAAGGATGTAGATAGATGTGCACTCACAAAGGTGAGCGGGATAATAGTTTTGATTGAGATTAATTGATAAAGTGCTAAAAATGGATCAAAGGAGCTTGATATGATCGGATTGACAGGACACTTTCATAATAAAAGTGGAAATTAATCTTGAGATCTAGATGTCGGAAGGGCAAGCTTAGGGGCTAAATGATCTAATAAACAGGGATCATCGAAATTGAAATCGATCGACAACGATTGAGGCCAATCAACAACGATTATGGGAATCACCAATGATTATTGTGGAAATGTGCATGATGATAATAAAAATGATAATTTCGATTAAATCTTGTAAATGATGAGTAAATGAGATAATAATAATACAAAAGCGAGAGGCACTTACCTTGTATAAGTTGATAAATGAAGACTAGAAGATGATATTACCCAAGAGAGGAGATTGTATATGCAAGAAGATTGTTGATTTGTTTCATAAATGTTTGAAATGACCTCCAAAATATTGAAGAAGAGATATTGGTGCCTTTATGTTGCTATGATGATCTTTGACTCTATGACAGGGCTATGATATAAAGAAAATGCAATGTGAGGTCTCAAAGAGTGAGTAACTTGCACCAAACTCAAGAAACCTAAAGTTATGTCCTATGTAACCTTGAATGGAGGCCTGAAGCTCATTTATATAAGGTCGTCGATGACACAAGAGAATCACCGATGATTGGTTAGGATCGACATGATTCATATTTTACGGGAAAAGGTTGAAACTGCTTCCCAAATCAAGGTTTTTGGTTGTTTTGATAAATTATGGGAGTCGAAAAGAGGTTACATGGGTAAGGGGTTATGAAATGGTTGAAATTTTTCTTATTTTGTTTTGTCTTTATTTGATTTTGGTTTCTAAGTGGTTTTGGGTGGTTTTAAGAGGAGTAAAATAGGATTTTTAGTTGTAAAATGATATTTATGGGGATTAAATATGATGTGGGAGAAATAAGACTTAGGATAATGGTTTAATAGATAATATGATAGTGATGTCATAAAGTTGAGGGAGATAACGAACACGAACACGGGGATTAGCGGTGCTAATTTTAGGTGTCTACATTTTCCCCTTTTTATTGAGTGGTTTTGGACAAGCCATGAGACAAAAACGAGATGTGATAGATAAGGATGTGAAAGATGCATAATTATATGATGAGGTGCTCCCCCTCAAACTAGGGATTGATGACTAAAAAGGGAATCAATCATGAGTTTGAAAGAGATAGATGGATGAAAGATGAAAGATGAGAAGATGAGAGATGAGAAATGAAAAATGATGCCCCAAAGAAAGACCTAGAGTTTGAAATGACCATGTCGAAAACATAAGCTAAACATGGTAATAACCTTTGAAACACATTGGTAGGGTTGGCATTATTAATGGCCTAAGGGCGCGTGAGTCGGAAGAATACTATAAGGATGGAGGGAATCCAAAGGGAATCTAATTATGGATGTACAAATCCTTTAGGACCAAAGGGTCAAAGGAAGACATCAAATATGCACAAAACTATGAAGATGGTCAAGAAAATGGTCTAGCTAGTGTTTAGGATAGGATGCAAAACATATGGCAACGAAGGTGGAATTTTTGATATGGTAGAGGGTTCCCTATATAAGACACAATAGGGGGTGGATTTCAATGTAGAGGACAGATTTGATGAGGTAAAGGATCAAAAATTATTATTTTAAAGAGACCAAGGAACCAAGTGATAGGCGAGCCAAGGGCTCTTGTCATGTCCTATAGACATATATGGCCTACTAGTGCTAAGGGAGATAAAATGGTAATTGGATGAGTTCAAAGGAATATAAATTGGTGTTTCCACAAAGGTGGGATTATGAGGCCAAGAAGTCAAGTGATAGGGGAACCAAAGGGTTCATGTCCTATAAACATATGAATATAATGACGAAAAAATGATGGTTTGAGTTAAGGGACAAAAATTTATGTTTCCACAAAGGTGGGCTTACAAGGCCAAGAAATCAAGTGATAAGGGAACCAAATAGTTTGTTTTCTATAGTCATATGAATTTTTGATAACAAGATGATGGTTTGATGAGGTCAAAGGACCAAAATTGATGTTGCCAAAAGGTGGCATTTAATGTAATTTTGGGATGTGATCATGATTGTGTTGATAGAAGTTGATATTATGTCCGATAGATGTTGATTTCAAGGTGAATTTTAAAGTATATCAAAATGTGTCCTAATCGTGAATAAGAATAAAACATGAAGTGATTGCTTTTATTATGGATTTGATACATACATGATGGGAATAAAACATGGTGAAGGCACGTGCACTCTTGGACTTTACAACAAATGTTAACAAATAAATAATAAAAGGTAATCACATGTAGGATCTTTGATATAGATGACAAGTGAAATGTATACCTTCCTTTGACATGATAAGGGTTAACATATGTAGGTTGTATGGGAGGGTAGGTTCTCATTTCAATGGTTTCATAGGGATATGCCCTAGCTTTACATTTTATTTTTGAGGCAAACTAATCAATGCGGGAAGTTTGGTTTTATGGGAAAGCTGATCAATGTGGGAAGCTTTCCTAGGATTCTTTTTATATTTGATTTTTGAAAGGATGATCGATGTGGGAAGCCTTTTTACATGGTAGCCATCCTTTGAGGGAGTGGTCTATAATTTTGACTTTTTTATTTTTGAATAGTCGTCCTTCAATAGATCGGACTATGATTATTAACAAGCATCTATCCTTCGAGGGATCAATCTAATTTTCTTTTTGATAATATGATTTTGATTTTTGAATAGTTATCCTTTAAGGGATTAGTCTATTATTTTTGATAAGATGCATCCATAGATATTTTTGACTTTATTTAAGCTGAGGGAAAACCTTAATAGACCATTTTAAGGAGGGGAAGAGATGTGTACACAAACTACACATGTGTGCCCTATGACATGTCTTTGGTTGATAAACAAGGTGGATGTAATGATTGTGGGGTTCTTGCTAAGAAGAAATTTTCCATATGAAAGATGTGATGAACAGAGTCATGGTGCTCATATTTAAGGTGTTTGAGGATAGTGATGAGATACCACATACTTTCAAATCATTATGATGATAAAATAATTGGCCATGATGAAAGAATATCTTTAATGTGACTAATATCATGATGATCAAAATGTTAACAATAGAAAGGTGGAAAGTGTAAGGCATTCGAGAGGTTCCTTTTAGGTGTACCATCAAGGAGGCCAAATAATAATCTCCCAACCCATACTTGTGAGTAATGACCTATGGATTGATCCAATTAGGGGAAAACTTTCCACATTTACTTCTTTCTATAGTAGTGACATTTTGACTAGATTGAGAGGATATGGTTGGTGAAGATTCACTAAGGGGAGGTGTGTAGGATAATACTTTTTAAATCTCAATAGAGAGGAGACCCCATAGCGTGATGATGTGGCTTGAGATAACATGCACTAAAGGGAACAATGCCTTTCATCTTAGGATGATGAAAGTTTTGATGTTTATTGATTATTATATAGTAAATAAAGGGGGCGGAACCTTTGAAAAAGGATCCGTTGAAAATATAGAAAAAGATATGAAAGGAGGATTGATGAGAAGGGGTGGATAAAGAATCTTTGGTTTTGCATTTTCTTCGTAAATGATGATTCCTTATTTGCGTAGGTGGGTGAACCATAATGACTTGAGATGAGGTACTTTTAATGGAAGGTGATGAGAAGACGTATGAGAAATATTTTTCGATATCTAATTAAGGAAGATCCCCTTGTCCTGCAGATGTTGGTGAGGACATTTTCATTATTGGGTGTAGATGTTGATGAGATTAAGGGACCTTCAATGGAAGGTGTTGAAGAGATTTCTAAAAAGGTTTGCTAATACAAGATTGAGGATGTCCCCCTTATCATGTAGACCTTGTCGAGGAAAATGACAAGGGAGGAGGTGTAGATGTTGATGATATTGAGGGACCTTCAATAAAATGTGTTGAAGAGATGTCCGGAAAATTTTTGCTAATACTATATTGAGGATGACCCATTGTCTACAGATGTCAATGAGGACACTAATGAGGGTGGAGGTATAGATGATATCGATGGTATCTTAGGATGTTCTTCTTCCGGGAGAATATATTTGACAAGGAAGAGTCATTGGATTATGGCTTTAAGTGATTTACAACTCTCTATTTTTATGACATGTTCCTCTATTGTAGGAACATGTTTTATTTGTATTCTACTAGGAAGGTTTCTGGATATGTGGATTAGGTGTTTTGATTGGTGATAATGTGATAAGAGAATCCTGCATAGCCTATCAATGATATTGATGTAAGTCCCTTTTGGGGCATTTGGATTAACTAATTTTGATTTTGATTTGCAAGAATGCTTTGTATGACGTGTATTATTTTTGGCTTTAGGTGAATATGTGGATGTCATATATAGTTGAGCATCATAGGAGCATTGTGAGGTTGATAAGAGAGAGGATGCGATCTAAGAATGGGAAAGGATGTGGGATTGATCAAATTGGATGACGAATGAGGTCCCAAAATAGATGAGGAGGGAAAAATTATAGATAAGATAGGTATAATTGTGTGACATGATATCAAGATAAATGATGGGGTCCCAAAATTAATGGTAATGGTGGAACCGTGGATGTGATATTTTTTTATTATATAAAGGATGGGGTCCCAAAATGGATGGTAAAGTTGAGACCCTAGATGATGTGTGTTTTGATTTTGTAAAGGATAGGGTCTTACAAAGGATGATGTAGATGAGGCCATGCAGATGTGATGGGATTTGATTGTATAGTGTTTGATTCAGGACGAGGTTCTAGACTGGATGGTAAGTGAGGATCTGAGGGTAGGATTAGGTCTTGTTTGGATGAGGGAGATGTGATCTCTAGACATGATTGAGGTGGGCTACATTTGTGTGAGCTACCCAAGCCTTTGATTGGTTCAAAATATAGTTAGACATCGGTATCTTTGATTACGGTTCCTCCTTTGGAGCATTTTCCAAATTCAATTCTAAAGGTTGAGGAGGTGATAGGTGACTAGATAGTAGAAAAGGTGAAATTGATGTGCTTGTGACTATCGGAAAGAATATCAAGGGGTTCTGATTCTTCTAATGGCAGCACGGGTGATGAAGGGATCTCCTCATGGGGAAGATCTTGCGTAATAGTGTTTATGATGTGACTCAAAAGAAGCACAAAGATATCTGTATATAGACTGATTGACATCGAGGGTATTTGATCGGGAAGATAAGAAATGACAATATGTGTCATAGTCTTATCTATCTCACAGGGAGACCTAGGGGAATCAAATGGGACATGTGTAGATTGAGGATTGAGATGGCCTTCTTCAAGGGATTGGATTTCTAATTTTCTTTCCATAGTGAAGGCTCTATCAAAAGTATGTAATGTGTGGATCTCGGAGGGTAGACAAGTTGTGATGGACACAGATCAATAAAATAACTTGATCAATTCCTATTGAGGTAATGAGAATGTCAATTAATTTAAATTACTTTGACATCTATCGACGAAGTCGATCGATGATTCATTTTCATTTTGATGGTAAGAGTTCAAAATGGTGCTTTTACGAGTAATTGATAGATAAGTGCTCGAGAAATAACATGGCTAAACATGTGAAAGAGAATAAAGAATGTTGAGGGAGGGATTTGTACCAATTCAAGGCAATTCCTTTCAGGTGACATAGGAAATTTTATAAGCATGATATCTTCATCATGGATGATGAGGTAACATGAATGTCAAAAGTTTAATATGTGTTGTTGAGGATCCTCTCGCTATGGAACATCGTGAATTGACAATTTTCATTGTGAATGGATAGAGCTTATATGGTATTGATGGGTGGATGAGTTCATTACAAACCTGATCACAAGTGAGGAAGTGTTTGGGTCTCATGGAAGTGGCTTCCAAATTGTTTAATCTACAACTAAGATTGCATGGGATCGTTAGTAGGACTAGGCATGAGGGAATTAACATGTGAATGTGGATGAGAATGCAATTGATTTGATTGATGATGATGGAGAGTAGGATGGCTATGTTGTTAATGGGTTTAGTGTGGAGATTGATAAGGGTAGCCCCGAAGGTACTAATTGCAAAGTAGGTTGTGATAAAGGGATGTGGGGAGATGTGTAGAGATGTTGGATATGTTGTTGGAAGAGGGGGCTGATTGATCCCAAGTATGGATATGTGTATGGATTTGGGAGGTCCGAGGTATCGAGAGAGGTATTGAAGTTGAGATAGATTGATGAGAAAGATGGGAGATGTTAAGATTTTGATGATATTGTGATGAAGGAGGGGATGTGGAAAGGATCGATTGATGGGATACACTTACCATGGGCTGAGGGTGATAGTTTAGAAGTAATATGGACTTGAAGGATGTTTGTAGGGTTGTTGGATGGACTTGATGTAGGGTTATAGGATTAGATGAAAGGTAGAGGTTCCATAGGGAACAAAAGGTGATCTAGATGGCTCTAGGAATATGTCAGGGCTAAGTGAAGTTGAGTGGGATGTGATAGGTTGATGAGATTGATAAGGATTAGATCTTGTGTAGGGGATGTTTTGAAATTGATTGGGATGAAAAGATATAGATGAAGCAACCAAATATGATTGTAAAAATGAAGCATAAGGGGTAAAATAATATGCTAATGTGGAGGGTTGATCCATATTAAATGATAGTTAACTAGACAATGATACAACAAATCCCTAAGAGAGCTAAAAATGTAATAGAAAAGTCAAGAAGAATAATTTTAATTATCTTGGTTAGAATTTATATGTGGAGGAAGAGGCTCAGAGGGAACCTAATGATATGGCCATTCTAAGGTTAGTTTTAGGTTTGTTAAAGGTTAGAGTCCTCAATATACCTGAAGGTACATGAGGCCTAAATTTGTGCTAAGTTTATAACGTGGCTAAAACACCATGCGAAGGATTTCCTATTAGTGATGAAATCCCAAGTAGGTCCACCTGGGTAGGTCACTCTCGGAAGACGAAGGGATTTACCGATACCCATGATGATTGATGTTGATGTTGATGGATGAATGATGTCGATGGATCCAAGCGTGTGTATAGCTTCCTCTTTCCAATGAGATAAGTTACATGCAATGTACAAATGCTCAAAAAAAGTTAGGATTAGATATAAATATATGGTGGATTTCTGACAAAGGCTAGTCCCGAAATTCAATGAAATTTCTTGCAAGGATGTCAATCACGTTCAAGAAATCAATCTGATAATGATGAGATAAAATGATAAAACAAATGATATAACCAACAATGCAAAGGCAAAGGGACTGACATGGTCCACGACTATATGATGGTTTGATGGTGATACTTGATCCAAAGGGAGTCTAGGGATCACATAATCGATTAGAGAAGCCGGATGTGGATAGATTCACACTCAAAAAGGTGAGCAGGATGATATGTTTGATTGAGATAACTGATAGAGTGCTAAAGATGGCTCAAAGGAGCTTGATATGACTAGACAGACACTTGCACATGAAAAGTGGTAATTAATGTTGAGAATTGGATGTCACAAGGGTGAGCTTAGGGGTGAAATGATCTAATAAATATGGATCATCTATGATTGAGGCCGATTGACGACGATTAGGGAATCACCGCAATTATTGTGGATATGTGAAGTCTGATAATAAACGTGATAATTTCAATGAAATATTGTAAATGATGAGTAAACGAATAATATTAATATAAAAGGAAAGGCACTTACCTTGTATAAGTTGATAAATGAATATTGTAAGATGATATTACCCGAGAGAGGGAGATAGTAGATGTAATAAGATTGTCGAGTTGATTCTTGGACATTGAAATGACCTCCAAAATTTTGAGAAAATATATTGGTGTCTTGAATGTTTCTATGATGATATTTGACTCTGTGACAGGGCTATGGTAAAAGAAAATGCAATATGAGGTCTCAAAGAGCAAGCAACCTCGGATGACTTAAGAAACCTCAAGCTATGTCATGGATAACCTCGAATGGAGGCCTGAAACTCATTTATATATGGTCGCTCGTTGACTGGGAGAATCACCTTAATTGATTAGGATCGCGACAAATCCAAGTTTTACAACGAAAATGTTGAAATTGCTTCCCAAATCAAGGTTTTTGGTTGTTTTGACGAAGGATGGGCGTTGGAAAGAGGTTATACGGGTAAGGGGTTATGAAATGGTTAAGAAGTTACTTATTTTGTTTTGTCTTTATTTGATTTTGGTTTCTAAGTGGTTTGGGTGGTTTTAAGAGGAGTAAAATAGGATTTTTCAGTAGAATGATATTTACGGGAGTAAATATGATGTGGGATAAATAATACTTAGGATAAGTGTTCAATAGATAATATTATAGTGATGTGATAATGTTGAGGGGTGTTAGTGGACACGAACACGGGGATTAATGATGTTAATTTTAGGTGTCTACAACAACATCTACTCTACTCATCCACGGCATATATTTCTTGCACCTACGTCTACGCATTGCATTCATTACCCTATGACACACTCTAGTTCCACGGTTCATACTCAACCGCCGAGGGTTGAAATATAAAATGAACCTCTCCATACCCACTCACACATTCTCACACATTATATGCTTTATTGATCACATATTTCTAGCGCACACATATTTAGACTATTTCCTGATGACGCACTCTTGTTATATGGTTCATTCTTGACTATTGAGGGGGCATGTATAAATGAACCTCATCACATGCATACTCATTCACATCCACTCGAGGGGAACATGGCTCCTATCATTGACTCTACATTCAATTCCATCTTATTCACAACATGTTTTCATAGCTTGGTCGCATTTACTCTTTCTTTCTTATGCTTTTATGTGTACACTTTATTACACACATTAGTTAGATATCTTATATGTCATTATCTTTATCATATACACATGCATGTTCACTTACCTTCTAGTTGTGATCACAGATTTACACAGATCCTTACACACAAAGATGGATGCTTGGTGCAAATGATCTATTACCAATCCCATAAAGGATCCTAGGGGCATCCACTTTCATACACATTACAGGTGTTATTGTTTCATTTTTCATAACACACTACTATATTGGATTATACATGCTTTGACATACTTTCTATCTTTCTAACATGCTAACGAGTGCTTCATGTGCATCATTTTCTATGTATTTATATTTGCTTACATGGTTGTCTATTAAATTGTTTGACATTTTTTACTCTTTTCTTCCATTATATGCCATTGTTTGTGGGCTTTTCCTTTGTATTGTGTGCACATTGTTTACTTTCACCATCTTGGCATCAATTGTCTTGCAATATCGTGAGTAATTTTTCTGTTTTGCAACCCATATTTCACGGCCTACATTTTCTTCTTGTGTATTATCTTACACATTGTCTTTTTGTTTGTTAGTGTAATTATCTTCTTACATGTGTGTTTTTCTTTTCCGACACTAACACTTGTTTCCTATCCACTTTGTTTGCATGTGCCTTGGTTTCTACCAAGTACACTCCCTCTCAGGGCATCGGTTTCAGACAACGATTCATCCTCCTTTGGGCCACATATTCTCAACGACATCACATGCACCCCAAATGAGGGGGGGCATCATTTAGATGAATCAGTTACTCGTACAACATTTCACATACACAATTCAATACAACACAATGACAACATGCAAAAGACAACATAGTCATTAGGCTCATTATCGACTTGGGTCCTTAGACAACACATACATTAGCACCCAAACCCGGATAGTATTTCCTGGTGCCCTAACCCTTCCTAGATGCACATATGACCAAGGGAAATTACACAACATTTTCCACTTCAACACACGAGTCTACGAAACTTCATACAACGGCTTTTACAGGGCACACATTCCTTAGCACTCGGCATGCATGCACTACACAAAATTTTCTACTTTCACATTGGATCGGAACTATTCGAACCAGGATCGGATTTTTACGCAACATATGTAGTGGTTTTCTACATTTCGGGAAGAAGTTAAAGGTTGGAGGATGACACCAAAATTTTCTCTCTACACTTTCGTTATTGGCGTGAGGTCTCCCAAAAACTTGCAATGCGTAACTCGGCGTGAGATTGCCGGAAAAATCACTCTTCAACATCTATAGATTCTTTCTAAAAATTTAATCATCATAGATCATGTGCACATGTTCCTTTTTCATTTTCTTGTGCACACTTGTATACACCTTTTGCACATTTTTGATCATATACATGTGTATTTGACTACTTGTTCATTCTTCTCTTTTACGCAGTCCGTCTCTTATGGGAAGTAGTATTCACATCATCATCACATCAATCGCAATCAACACACCAACTATCAACATCAACAATAGGTACAATCACGACATCGACACATATGCTTTCGCCCTAGGGTCATCATCTTCATCACTTTTTGCACTTCCTCTTCTTTAGTTTCCACACTTCACATTTTTATCACTCCACGTTTGTCTCATCTCTCGATATGCTTTTCGCCATTAACCTACATGGTTATCAAGTATGCATCTTATATCTAATTCATGTTATCAATATTTTCTCAACAACATAAAGTGGAGGAAAATATAGACACAAAATCACGCACTTTGGGTATCTATCTAGTCCTAATCACATACTACTATTCATATGATTCCTAAATAATAAAATTACTAATTGACCCATGTCTTTGGCCACATTTTCTTTCATTATGTTTCCTTTTTTGGTCCTACACACCTTCTTTCCCAAATTGACCTTCGAACCTTTATTTTCTCTAATTCTGGACACCAAGCACCCGATCTAGGGTGCCAGCAGTGCTTTAGCGCCCACGGGGTGCCCCGACCTCTTTGTACTTTGCTCACATATTTTGGGTCCTTTCTATCCATTTGGGCATCTTATCTTTTTGGTAGTCGGCCTTTTCAAGGTTAATTACAAAATTCAAGCAAGGGAATCATATAAATATAAATTTATGTGACCATAATAAAGGACCAAGCACTAAGCATTAGCTATCACCACCTAAGGTTGCATCCAAAGGCTATTCTAGAGCATTCAAGCATCCATTCTAGAATCCATTCAAGGGCAAGGGACTACATTCTTCTGCATACACTTCATAGGAGGGGAAGTTCATTCTATTCCATGCACACATCTACTTACATCTTCTACATCTAGCTATTGCTCACTATCAAGTGTGACACACACAAGAGCCACCTAGGGCATGATTCCACACACACACACACACACAGAAACTACATTGGGTCTGAAATGTAGTGCAACGCTCAATCGTAAGATCACTTTTTGACAGCTTGAGGATAATCCTCGACCCTCATTTGTATTATTTTATTTTCGGGATTTGATGCACTTTTGAGGATTTTTCAGGAGAATTCTTTATTACATGTTATTAGTGACATACTAACAAGAGTGATGGACAAGGTATATATCGCGACCCTCCAAAGGAGGTTTTAAGCGCACATAGGCACCGAGAACTAGTCTACAATGCCCATAAGTGCCCCTAACCCATCCCGAGTGCCCCTGTCCAAGAAGATCGTGTGGTCATACAATTTCCGTGGCTCTTGTGTGACACTTCTACCTCTTTGTTCATCAATCTATCCTCAGTAGCACAATCCGAGAAATTAATTGCTGAAACAACTAAGTCATTTTATCTCCCCTTTGCACTTAGGGTTTTTAATCTTAATTGCTTGGGCCTATTTTGTACTCAATTGTTTATTCATTTACTGCTACATTGTAATTAGATTTAGGCATCTATAAATTCTATATTTTACTTAATTAGAAAGATCACAAACAACATCTCATATTGGTATTATAAACATTAAAGAAAACCAACTATATGCAAAGTTAAGCAAATGTGAATTCTTTAAACAAGAAGTGTCATATCTAGGACACATTATTTCAAAAAAAGTTACTTCACCGGATCCTACAAAGATAAAGGCTATTAAATAATGATCAATACCAAAGGATGCTCATGAAGCTAGATGTATCTTAGGTTTATCACGATTTTATAAGTATCTTAAGTTTATCATGATTTCCATAACAAACATGTTGGGCCAATTTTTGGGGATTTTTAATGAAGAGCAAAATTGGGATACAATAATCACTCATATGGAATTCAAACATTTTATGCCATATTTTGGACTTGGCCATAACCCCTGTGAGTTCCTAATCAAACCTTCTCTCCCCGAACTTGCACATCCTTTCATGCTTGTTCTTCCAATTGATCCTTTTTATTCTTTATGACATTCTTTTACAATCCTTAGTGTTTTTACATTCACAAGCCTTTTGGAAACATTCAAAATTGAAAATTCTCAAATTTTAGGTAGTTATTTTACATGCAAAATATCATGGGTGAAACCACCACTTTATGTAGTTAGGTGACTATGATAAAGTTGTGACAATGACATAACCTTAAGAGAGGTTACATAATTGTTGGTTAACAAAGGCTAATAGTTTTGGAACTACCTCCTACATATTTAAAGGATGTTTCGAACCTAGTACATGTGTAAATCATTACACTTTATCTTCCAAAGAAAGGATTGCTCTAATACTTGGAAGATGAATGAAATCTCATGTGTAAAAACTTTTGAAATATAAGACCTCTAAGATGTTTCTTGACATGATTCGTGCATCTTCATCACACACAACAATATCACTAAGGTGAAAACATGAACACGTGCAAACCACGCCTGTTTTTGGTCAGGTGCAAGATTACCTATGTACTCAAACACTCCTTTGTGAAACATGCACAAAATCACGTTCTAAGAGTTCAATAATATCTCACCGCACCTAAATATAAAATATCTACCAAACCTCCATATAAATACAAAATTGTTAGAAAATATAGCGTAAAGGAAACTTTAATATACCCAATGTAAAATCTATTCTCGAACCCAAACATATAATGTTGTGTACAATATATCATATCAATTTCAATTGCTTGATCACATTATATATCAATTTAAACATGCCAATAACATTTATTTAAATACATACAAGGCCTTTTAGATAAACCTATTTTGTACATATCTCAAAACACAACATTTCGGAAGTGTAATTCATCATTTGATTAGGCAAAACACAGGGCTTAAATATGCATACATTTATACATCCAACAAATATTAAACTACTATTTAGACTTAATTGAATATTAAAATTCTCTACATAAAATGTATTTCGACTACTTTATAAAAATACAAAATCATTATTGGAGTCTAATCATAAGGACCACAATCTAATTATGGCACCGATAATATAAATCTATAATTTAATAATTAGATCCTCGTAAGGTTCAAAACTTTCAAAGGTTCTTTTTAATTCTTAAAATTTTGCGAAACTTTATCATTAATTGTGAACGACAATTACAGCTTTAATTGAGGTATTATGCTCATGATGATCGCCTTCTCTTTTCAAAGATAGGATAGTATTTTTGTTATGGTATATTTTGAAAATTCTTCTTCCTTTATATCACAACTTAATCCATACAACAATGGTAAGGAATTTTCAAAAGTGGAGTTCTTATTTTTTATTTATATATTTTCTTATTTTTCATTCTACAAAATAATTATATTTTTATGCTTTTCTAAATTATCTTTCACTAAATAAAGGAGGAAAATAACTTTTGGATAACATTGTATAGGATTTTTAATCAATTTTAATATCTTAAATGATTGCAAATGATGGATTTAATATAATTAAATTTTATATAAAAGTTAATTTTTTTATACATAAATTGTTTTTATTTTAATATCTCATTAAAGTTTATTAGAAAAATCATATATTCAAGTGATATTTTTACTATTAATTGACTAAAACAAGGATCCCAAATTATATGAACAATAAGTTTTACGTGTCACGGATTGTAGACCTACACTTCCAAGTTGTCTTTCCAAACCATAGGGAAGGAATTACTAGAAGTTTGCTAGAACTATTATAGATTTTTTATTAGAAATCAACATATTAACTAAAGAATATCAATGGTTATAAAAAAGGCATTCAGCTTAGTATGCATGACCTAAAATCCATGCTTGCAAAATATACAACTCAAATAAACCTCACACGGAAACTAGCCGGTCAAGTTGGAATGAAACCTCGATATGCGATACAACCAACCCTCATAACTTCCTTGGGAGTCGAGTTAAACCAAGCAAGTGACAACCAACAAACTTAAACTAGGTCACAATTGTTAACCCTAAAATGGGGCAACAACAACTTGGAAATGAAATAATAAGATAACAAACCCTAATGTCATGGAAACATTTCCATAGAAGAATCCAAATCCTTCACCCATTGCTAATGTTGTAGATTTGGAGCAACCAAACATAGCCATTAACAAGAAACAACTCCATCAACACAACATCTAGGAGCTAACAATTAAAAACTAAGTTTCTACAAGTAAAAATGACAAAGGACACCAAACATATAAGCAATTAACCAATAACCATGGCCAAAAAGTCATTTCCAAAAGAACAAGAAGGTGTCATTGTTAAGGGATCAAATCGCGTCCCCTACTAAAGAGACACAACTATGAAACTAAAATTTGAATTAAACATCTAATAAATGAAACCCAACATATGGGAAGTCACGAGCATCACCAAGAGATGTAGTCAGTGGTTAGAGTTTCCAATCAAGGGATGCCTTACACCACAAAACCACTTTTCAGAGTTAGATCTCACCAAACAAGGTCTTAGAACATCAATCGACAAGAAAACTACAAAGTTTCTCTATTAAACTTAAGGAAAATTTTAGAATTTGGATCGATGTCGCAATACTCTAATTATGGTCTTCATTTAAAACTCTACAAGAATCATTTTGAGGATCGCAATCCTAGACCTATTCTAATCTTGCGAGACCATGTGAAGCTTCTACAAAACCATGCTCAACTCACAAACTTAAGGGAATTTTCCCAATTTATCAACTTGGAATTTGATCCCTCTCTCAATTGTGAGGATCTCAATCCCTTTGATTAAGATATTATTTGATCTTCTAAAAAATTTTGGCTTGTCATATATTTAGAATTTCCATAGCTCAATTTGGATAGCATAATAGCTTCAACAAGACAAGGTTCGTTGTAGTATATTCCTCAAGTTGAATTTTGAAGTCCTCAATGTGTCTTATAAATTCCCATCCATTGGATTAAAATTAGTTGAATCATTCTTTTGATCCCCACCAAAATAGATGGATCAAGAATCATGTGTATCCTCTGCTAACTTTGTTGATGTTAAAGGGTGATCATGTCTAATATGAATCTTATCATCAAAGCTCATGGGAGTGGCCTTGCAAGAATGTGGTTTTTCATGATATTCTTAGTGTTTGGTTAATTGCATAGTGTATATCAACATTGAGCTAGCTTTGTGTTGCATCCCTAGTGTTGGCTTCAAACAAGCTTGTGTGGAATTCACATTCTTACACAACTTTGGTGTTTGCGATATTTTAAGTTTTTCACAACTTCAATGAACTTCAATGAATTCTAAAAATTGATTAAGATAATGGGGTTTCACACATATTGTTTAGGAGTGACATGACATTGTGCATATATTGTTTCTAACTCTAAGTGTTTTTATATGCCACGAGATTATTTGTGAACATAAATGTTCCCGCATCAAACACCTTGGGTGAGAAGAAATTTGAGCTCTTGCTCAAGTAGGTATGAAATGGAGTGGCCAATTCTAAAATATTTGTTGCAATAAACCAAGAAATATCAAATCCTTTGGCTATCCATTTTACCAAATATTCTTTATACTCCTTTATACGCATTGTGTTTACAACACAAATTCCTCCACAATACATTCAATTTTAGTGCACATTTGTTATGATAGTTGGTGCCTCAATTTTATTTCTATATTGTCTTTTCTTCTACTTGTCTAACCCCCAAAATATGGATATGATTCCACTATGTTAAATATAGGTGAAATTTTTATCCCTTTTAGCAGCTCTCCAACTCATACATGTTATCTGTGAATTTCCTAAGGAATTTGTATAGTCCAATAATATTTCACTTGATTTAATCATACATTCCCTATGGAATTTTATTTTATGTATGTGTCCAAGAACTCGAATCTGCAACCTCAAACTCCAAGTGCCCCCTTTATAAATTGGAATGCTCCTTGTATTGAGAATTTCTCTACTCCAATTATTTATGCACTTGTTCATGTACTATGTAGAGTATTCTACTTTCTCACTTTTCCTTTCTTCTCATGGTAACTCCTTTAGTTCCACGATTCCTCATGTAATTTTTCCATATATAATATTGAAAGGTGACTTTTTATTGTTTCCATTGAAAATGATGTTGTATTTGAAATCTCTTGTACAAGAACTAAATATTGTGTTCCTTCATTCTCTCCTACTAAACATATCAAAAACTATCATGAATCTTGTTCATAACTTCCATTTTGTGTCCATCTACAAGGGATACATAAAAATAACTTTCAATCTTTTGCTTAGTTTCTTCCACTGTGCACAAAAAGTCACCCATAATTTTGGTATCTCTATTAGATATAGTTATGCATGACAACTAATGTAGTATCATACTTTCTTTGAAAAACAAGTTAGCATTATGTGTAGCATCACTTTTCTTCCTGCAAGCAATAAAATGAGCCATTTTTAATAATTTATATATTGTAACAAAGATAAAATCATGAACTTTTTATTTTTGGGAAATACAAAAACAAAATCCATGCTCAATGCTTTCAAGGTTTCTTAGGTATTGACAATGGTTGGTATAACCACGCATTCCAACTCTTCCCTTTTTCCAACTAACATACTTTGCATATTTACATACATATGCGTCCATCCACGGTCAAAAACACCTTCCTCTCAATTATGTTAAGGTCTTATCTACTTTAAGACCTAACATTCCTCCATAGTGCTTCTCCTAGATCAAGATTTCTCTCATTGATCCTTTCAATACACACAAACATAAACAACAATCCTTCCTATAGGAATTAATCTAACCATAATATGTAGGCCACGCTCATTGGTTTTTCACATGGCTTCCATGCTTCCACAAAATTTCCATCGTCTGTGTAGACATCTTTCATTGCTTCAAACCCTAATACATTCACTTGTATCTTACATATTAGTATATAAGAAACATCTCGTACTCAACACATATGTAACTTCATTTGATTTCCCACTTCTATGCTTCAAGACAAATGGTAACTCTACAATAATTCAAACTATTTCATGTGACTATGGTACAATTTCCCCTGGATATTGAGGAATCATAGTGTTTGTTGGTTTGTGTAACACACGAAATCTTTGGAAAAAACCATTTCCTCATTTTTCAAGGCTTGCACAATGGCATAAAAATCCTAGTCATAAATTGAATATCATATCCTTGATTCAAATAATTTGTTATTGAAGTAAGTTATGGGTCATCCATTTTGACTCATCACATCTCTAAATACTACTCCATTAATATTGCAATCAACACAAAATAATTTGTTGAAATCAAGAAAGGCCAATAATGGTTGCTTTGTGGCCCTCTCTTTCAGCTTTTAGAATTCTTTCTCTACATTTGGGGTCCACTAAAACTCCTTGTTATCATTTCACATCACCTTTTTATCATTGCATGAATATCATTGAATCCTCTAATGGAATTCCTTTAGAAGCTCAAGTCCATGGAAGATTTGGGCCTCTATGAAAATCCTAGGTGATGACCAATCCACTATAGCTCACACCTTTAAAGGACCCATCTTCAAAACTCCTCAATATATCATGAATCCCAAGTATACTAACTCCTTCATCATGAAACTATATTTCTTTATATTCACTAGTAGTTTCTCTCCTCAAAGATCTCTAACACTCTCCACAATTGTACTAAGTGATCATCTAGTGATTTTTTGAAAATTAGAATTCCATCTAGATAAACAATGACAAACCTACCTTAAAAAGACTTCAGCATTTCATTCATCAAACACACAAATGTTTTTGGTACATTGGTTAACAAAATGGCATGAATAACCACTCATACTCCATCTTTCATTTTGAAAGTAGTCTTATACTCATCTCCTTCCTTGATTTTGATATGGTGATACCCACTCTTCAATTAAATCTTGATGAAGAAATTTTCTCCACTTATACATTATACGAAATCATCCATGCATGGAAATATAAATTTATACTTGTTAGTAATGGGTTCATTTTAAGACCCTCCTCCAAAAAAATTATTATAGGATGGGTGGCGAATGTTCTGAAAAAGGTATTCACATTGTTGGTGAATCTAGGAAAGGAGGGTTTCAAGATGGCGGTGAATGCAGTTTTTTCCAAGTTGTCGTATATCTGCATATATGTGTTCCCATCTGGTAATTAAAATTTTTACCATCTAGTGATGACATCATGTTGACATGTGGTACCCTCATGGATGTTCCCACTCAACATCACGCTACTATTTCCATGGGTTGACTAAAATATTTTGAAATGTCCATGTCAAATTTATTTTTCCTTGATCTCTTTCTCATTTGCACTAGGAGCCATCGTATGGGTGATTTTGAAGTCTTTAGATGTGACAAAAATATAAAATTTTAAAATAGAATATGTAAAAAATAAATTCAATACATTGTGAAAAATAAACCTCATGCTACATGATAACATGGTTTAGGCTACCAAAGAGGGTTATGTAAACATGTTATCGAGCCATCGCTCGGTTGTATACATTCATGCCACTAAATGGTGACTCGGATTCATTTATCACACCTTTCATGGGATATTATTTTTTTTGAAGATTCACCTTCCGTTATTTTCTACATGAGCCATGGAATGAACAAAAACAATCCCCATTTATAGTGTTTAAGAATTCATTTCCCAAAACTAAAAATACCTATGAAATACTCTCAACCTCTACACCTACCAAAGTCCTTTAAGGGATTGAGAGTTTACTTTCGTATTTCTTTCACTAATGTGTAGATATTTTCACGTCCATCTTGATCTACTTTTATATCAATCACCAACGTCTCCCTAACAACACTTGG
This sequence comes from Taxus wallichiana var. yunnanensis, assembly GCA_018340775.1. Lineage (NCBI taxonomy): Eukaryota > Viridiplantae > Streptophyta > Pinopsida > Cupressales > Taxaceae > Taxus > Taxus wallichiana. Next base: position 859,397,118 of record CM031238.1, read on the forward strand.
CATACTTGATCCAAAAATGGTAATAATGATAATAGAAATCCAATAGGATACAATGGAGTAATATCTCTACCTACTCCACGAAGGCAAGGTTACACTGCTTAGTCATTCCTTCTAACAAGGATTCATGAGGTGAGTTCCAAGGCGGTCTTCACCACTCATCCTCGGTGTCGGACGACCAAGAGAGTACATTCTTCTCGCAATTAACAAACTGGAAGGAAACCGCATACTCGGATGTCTCATTGAGCGCAAGTTTAAGGTCGTTCTGTGATTTAATTTCTTATATGGTAAGAAAAGAATCACACATGCAGGCAAGTTATGCACGAATAATTTATTAATGTTGAGTGTTCCCATTAAAACTCTTTATTATGTTTGCAAGGTAAGAAGATAACCAAGTAATTAATTTAATCATTTATTGAATACTGAGAAAGTACTACAAGATATTAACTTCAATTTCAATTTACTATGTATAAATCAAACCCTTTTTCCATGCACAACTAAGAAACAAATTGAATTGGTGATTAGATGCACATTTCCTAAGTATCCCTAAAACTAGCATATCATGCATATTAACAAATTTCATTTATAACTTTTCGGTAACAAGAAACTGCATTAGACAGTTATTCATTTTACAATGACCTATAAAAATTACAATAATAATAATTAAATCACACATCACCCTTTTTCGTCGTCGAACTTCCATCCTGCAAAACCCACGTGAGCATGATATCAGCGATAAATCACTGGCATGGCATCCACCCTAAAACAATCATAATTATCATTTTTCAGTTCCCATTTACATCTGACAATAATTACAATATGCAATCGAAATAAAAAAAAGTCTAGAAACATGTAATCATTGCATTTTATTTTTCTTCATTTTATAAACCCAGGAGAGAGAAGGAGAAAGGAAGAGAGAGAAAACATCATTTTGCCAAAAGTTCTAATACACACAACAAGTTTCATCATAGTGTTTTTAAACAGTTATTTACGTGTGTTAAAATTTTCCAGGGTGATTTGGTAACCCTACGAGGGTCCTGCAGCTTTCTATTTTTACTTTTTCTCACTAGTTACAAAACGTTCAAAATGGGCTCGGAGGCTAAGAAACTGCTTCCAAAAGTTATCTTCCAATGAGCACGCACATCACGATTAACTTTCTATGTGTCCCCAGATATACCAAGAGTTCATTGCAACTGACGGAATTGAAAAAGAGCGCACGGTTTGCGTTTGGCGGCTAGTTATTTGGGACCCACCTTGACCATTAAATACCATAGGCTAAACCCATCATTTTACTTGGAAAACCTTTGTCATTTGTCACTTTCACATTATGTAACTTGTTGCACCCGTATTTTACCACTTGTCATGCTCACATCATGCCACATCAATGTCGTGCAACCTTCACTCAATTTTTTCTAATTGACTTGAACTTCAAAGGACAATATCTTCCTATAGAGACTCCATTTTCCTTCGTTCAAAAGGCATAAAAATATCACAACGAGATCTTTTGTAAGCAATCAATTTTGGGAAGTTTAAGGAACATTTGAAATGTAAATTTCCTTCATATCACATACACTCATGGGTATTACATCGCATAATACATATTCATATGTGGAAATTTTGATACATACTCTACATTTCTCATTCACAAGTAATTGATTCCTCTTCAACATCCACAACAACTTGTATGGATTCTAGTGCATAATTATCTCCATACCAATCTTATCAGCCATGTCATGTTAGACTATATTATCATTATTACCATTATAAAAATGTCTTTACAAAACTTTCCTCCCGATATGAAAATGTTTCTACAAATATTCTTTCTCTATGAAAAACATTATTTTCCTTCATGGGTTTTAAAACATATTTTATTCATGACCACTTCTTCACATTCTAGTTCTTTTGTGCTATTCATTGATGTAGAATTTCTATATCCACATGTTGCGAAACTTGATTTATAGCATCATTCCTTCTATTGTCACTATTTTTTGTAGCTTGTGGACACTAGAATGCATCACACCTAATATCTCCATAATCGAAATAGGTTCCACTAAATCTTCTTCCTCTTCCTCTAGATGTATGTATACTTTCACCTATTTTCACATGAATATGCTCATGCAAGGTGTTGGTCTCTTCTTCATACACATAAATGTCTACATCACCATGTAAATTTCCACCTATATACAGAATTTTAATTTTCCTCACGAGTTTTGTAGTACCTTCAAGACAACTTTTGTTATGCATTTAGTACAAAATAAAAGGCTTCCTCCACATATCTAATCCTAACCATATCCAATTCATCTTGAATAGAAATTATTAATTCATTGAGATACCTTGAGATATATTCTATGTCATCCTCCACATGGCCAACTCGATTTTGATATGACATAACTCCTTGGTGTACTTCTTCACACTTAGTTTTTCTAATGAAAATTTTGTTATTTCTTGAATAATCGAGGCTGGTAATCTACAAACATGAAGTTAGCCTTCAACTTTTCCACCATTCAATCCCACCTCTTAATCTTGTCTTTAACTCTTTAAGTTATTTTATTTTGCGCATGATCCCACCACAAGGATGCATGTCCCTTCAACTTGGTACTCACAAATCTCACCTTCTTGTTATCTTTAATACCTTCATATTTCAAGTATTTATCCTTTTTTATGGTCTATTCTATAATATTTTATAGATATGAGTTTATAGAATAGTATGAAACATATTTTTGTGGTTTTCTTATAACACTAATCATTGCGTGTAAGAATGATCATCTTTCTTTTCTCGCATGCTCTATTATAGCTTCTTGATTTTTAGGTTCTATAATTTTTTAATTTATTCTCAATTCTATCTTCATCCACAATAACTCCTTTACATTTCCATGGCCTATAAACATACTAACATTCCTCTAATCACATTAGCCATGTGCACAATTCTTAGTGCTCTATTTACTCTGCATTCTATCTTACCCTCACAATCTCTCAACAATAAGATTTCGTGACATCACGCCTCTACTAAGCAAAGCAAATGCTAAATATCGATGAAACTAATTTCTACCCATACCCTTAACTCACATAACCTAAATTGATGCATATACCAATGTCTTCAATAGGACTTCCAAATCCTTTCTATCATACTAAACTAGTGTATTCACTATTAGGGTTCCCAAGTGAAGGGACACCTTACACCACACAACCATTTTTAGGAGTTATATCTTACTAGAACAAGATATTAGGAACAAAAAGTGACAAGAAAACACTAAATTTTCTCTATATAATGTAAGGAAATATTACATAATTGGGATCAATATCGCAACACTCCAATTGTAGTCTTATGTCAAGACTATGCAAAAAAAGGATTCCAATCCTAGAACTATTATAAGATTGTAGACTTTGCAAAGATTCTATAGAACCACACTTGGCTCACACTCTATATGATAATTGCTCGATTTGTGAACTATTTTACCCTTCTCTCAAAGGTATGAATCTCAATGTCTTTGATTAATATATTATCCAATGTGCTTACAAGTTTACAACTCCCTCACATATATAGAAGTTTTTTAGAGCTCGTGTAGGAGAACATGACATCTTCAACAAGAAAAGGTTCCCTACAAAATATTACTTATCTCTTAAATCCACCGATTTCTCCAAGAAATTACCATCAATTAGATCGATCTTAACTAAATCATTCTATTGGTCCCTAACTAAAGCAAAGAACCAAATGCATCCTCTATTAACCATCTCGATGTTGATGGGAAATCCTATTTGACATGGATCTCATCATTGAATCTCATGAGATTGGTTCCCTAAGACCGTAATATTCTATCATATTCTTAGTGTTTAGTGGATATTGTAGTGTATTGCAACATCAAAACAATTTTGCATGAAATCCCTAGCATTGTGTGACTTCAAACAAGATTCTATGGCATTCTTAGTGTTGTGCATCTTGGGTAAGATTGTATGAAATTATTAGTTTGTGTAGCTTGGGTAAGCTTGCATGGATTTTGAAAAGCTTATGTGGCTTCCATAAAATGACTAAGGAAATGGGGTTTTATGTGGATTTTTCAGAGTGACGCGACATTGTGTAAATTATTATAAGTGTTTTTAGGTGATGGAGGATCACTTATGAACCTATATGCTCCCGCATCAATAAGGTAGGGATAATGTTGACCAAGTCTTTCTAAGTAAAATTCGATCTTCTCATGATCACCAACAAATATTATTTATACTTTTTAATCCAAACTGTGGTCACATTTCCATTCTTGTTTAAACATTTATAAAATTATCTATGGCGGAGTTTCTTTTCCACCTCCAAAGTCTAGTAATACGTTTTGTAACTAAAAATCAATTGAAAAATATACCATTTTCTTTCCCACATCGAAATTCCATTGGCGGGTGTTACAACTACAAAAGTAACACAACTCCAAAGTTAGTTATTTAGTTATACAACTACAAAATCAATTACAAACGATGAGCGTGTTTTACAATTACAAAATTAGTTAGAAAATCCACCACCTATTCTTCACCTCCAAATTTTGTTGATGGGTATTGCAACCGTAAAAGTAGTTGAAAACTCTTGCCACTTTCTTTTACACTCCAAAGTCTTCCTATAAGTTTTAGAAATGTAAAAACAATTTTGAAACTCAACCACCTACCATTTCGCCTCTAAATTCTATCAAATTTTACAACTACAAAAGAAATTTGAAACACTATCACCTTATTTTCTACCTCGGGTTTTACAAATATGAAAGAAATTAAAATCTCCACCACCTATGTTTTCACCTCCGAAGTGTATCTCGTGGGTTTTATAGCTGCAAAAGCAGATTGGAAATGTTTCCAATTGTTTTTGTCTCCAAATTCCATTAATGGATCTTCCAACTACAAAATAAGCTAGAAAATCTGCCACTTGTTTTTCTATCTCCAAACTCCACTGGCAAATTTTACAATTACAAAAAGAATTTGAAACATCTGCCACTTATGTTTCCACCTTTAAACACCACTCATTTTTTTGGGGGACCAAAAACACATTCATCCTTCAAGACTTTAGACAAAATGCATATTTTTACACAAAGAACATGTTAGTCCAAGTTTTTGGGATTTTTAAGAAGTGAAAAACTAGGATGCAATAATCCCTCAAGTGGAATTCACACATTTTATGCCAAGGTTTGGACTTGGCCATAACCCCCATGCATTTCTAATTGAATCCTTCTCTCCTTGAACTTACATGTCCTTGCATGCTTTCTCTTCCAATTGATGCTTTGCTTTTATGACACTCTTATAATCCTTAGTGTTTTTTCACCTTCACAAGCATTTTATAAACACTCAAAATTAACAATTCTCAATTTTTGGGCAATTATTTTGCATGCACAAATATTGCAGTGAAACCACCACTTTATGTAGTTTGGTGACTTTGATGTCACTAGAATGAAATAATCTTAAGGGAGATTACATAATTGTTGGTTGACACCGACCAATAGTTTTAAAACCGCCATCTCGATATTTATAGTACGTTTGAAACTCCCACATGTGTAAATTTTTAGACTATTTATCTCGCCTAAGAAAGGATTTCTCTAATCCTAGAAATGAATGAAATCTCACGTGTAAGATACTTTTGAAATATAAGACCTATGAGATGTTTCTTGACCAATTTTTCCATCTTCATCATGCACAATAGTGTCACTAAGGCAAAAACATGAACATACACAAACCACACACTATTTTTGGTTTGTGAAATATTCCCTATGAATCCAAACACTCTTTCATGAAATATGTGCTAAATCATTTTCTAAGATTTCAATACTATCTCAATAAACCTAAACATAAAGTCTTTGACAAATATCCATATAAACATAAATTTATAGAAATTATAACAAAACGAAAAACTTTTATATACCATAAACTAATATGAAATATATTCTAAACCCAAACATATAAATAAATAAACATAATAACAACATTTATTTAAATACATCCAAGACTTTTTAGATAAACCTATTGTGTACATATCTTGAAAACACAAAATTTTGTAATTGCAACTTATCATTTTGCTAGACAAATCACATGCCTTAAATATGCATACATTTATACATCCAACAAATACTAAACCACTATTTAGACTGACTTTGAACATTAAAATTATCTACAATAAGTAATAATTTTCGATGAAATTTCTAGATAAAATTTATTTCGACTACTTTTGAAAAATCCAACATCTTTATTGGAGCCTAATCACAAGGACCACAATCTAATCATAGCACTGATAAAATAAATCAATATTTTAATAATTAGATCCTCGTATTGTTCAAAACTTTCAAAGATTCTTTTTAATTCTTAAAATTTAGTGAAACTTTAGCATTAATTGTGAATAGAATTAGAGCTTTAAACGAGGTATTATGCTCTTGGTAGGTCAGCTCATGATGACCACCCTCTCTTTTCAAAGATAGGATAGTATTTTTCGAAAATACTTGTTCCTTTACATCGAAAAGGAATTTTAAAAGGAGGACTCGACATATATATATAATTCTACAAAATAATTAGATATATTTTATGGCTTTTAAAATTATTTTTATAACAAATGATTACTTTTCATTAAAAATTTGGAAATTGGCTTTTGGTTAATATTGTAATTTTAATATTTTGATTACATCAAATAACTTATTATCCACAATGGATTATTTAATGTAATCTTATTGATTAAAAAATCTATTTAGTTTTATCTAAAAATTATTTTTAAATATAAAAAAATTTATATTAAAATTTTATTATGAAGGATATATTCTCGAGTAAATTCTTCTAGTAATCTTGGTTGATTAAAATGAGGATCCCAAATCACATGAGCAATAAGTTTCACATGTCAAGAGATGTGGATCCACACTTCAAAATGGTCTTGTCAAATCACAGAAGCATATTACCAATCGATCACCACATGTCCACAAAAACATTATATCTAATTTTTATTGGAACTCAACATATTAACTAAAGAATATTGATGGTTATAATAAGAGACGGATGGTTGGTATGCAAAACCCGAAATCCATGTTTGTAGAATATATAGCTCAAATAAACATTCCACAGAAACTAATTTATTAATTAAGATGAAACCGTGACATACGATACAATCAACCCTCATAACTCCCCTACTAATCACATAAAAGAAAGTAAATGAAAAACACCAAACCCTAAACTTGGTCACAAATTGCAACCCTAAATTGGGAGACAAAGCCAACAATGAAATAACAAAGGCACATGGAAACATGCTTATTGGAAAAAACAATTGCTTTATCTTAACATTATTACCTAACTTCTATTACTCTACTACTTACTAATTTATTCTTAATGATCATGATATATGCCTTATTACATTGGAATGCATTCTTTCGGCCCACAAAGGATGAATTAAAAATATAAGGGAACATGACTAAAGCAATAATTTGGATCCAAAAAGCTAATGAAGTTAGCCCATGAAGATATATTTTTACAAATATAGTAGACCACCTTTTCACGTAATACATTACATATAAGTGAGTGAAACTAGCAATCACACATGAAATCTGCGATGGAAACGCCGAAGGGATCCGTTATAGAAGTTAAATTTAAGGGAGCGAAATATCAAAGGAAGAAGAGGGGTGATTAAGAAGGGGTTAGAGGGAGGAGAAGTAAATTGGTCAGGAAAATGGTGGGAGAATTATTGTGCGAAATACTTATTTCTTACAACCCAGGACATATGGACCAAATTCCATTTTTATATCATAAGTAACTTTGCATATGTTAGATATATCAACTTTACATTTAAGGTTCTTTATATTGTCGATTTCATTCACATCTACAAATATGGTTTAACAACCTTAAAATCGTGTTTCATATTAATGCTATGAATAGTGTGATTCAAGAGCTTAATTTGACAAAGATGAGGAGGAATAAGGATAAAGGCACATGGCATCTAATGTGTGGTGGAAAACCACACGATTTTATAAGACAAACTCTCCTTCACCTTTCACTTAATGTATCTTTCACATGCCAATCCTACACCTATTATTGTAAGTAGGGGTTAAATTTAACGATTTGTTTTAGATTTTTTTCTTAACTTCATCATTAAAATACTTATAAATATTCGAAATAACCATTTCATGTGACTTTCATATTTAAAAGTAACCATCATTTTATATAGATTTATATGTAAATTATATAAATATATATAAAAAAAAATAGATAAATAAAAATAGAATAGTCTTTTATATATTTTATTACTAATTTATAAGTAACATTGTTTTTACTTTTTGTATTAATTTTAATTAGTATTTTTGAGTAACGTTGTTTAGTAAATCCATTCATAAATTGTTTACTCCATCGAATTTAATTGAAGAAATTCCACGTAAAAATTAATCACGGATGTAAAGATTTGCAAAACATTGAATCAAATAAGTGTTTAGAAAGAAATCAATTTTCTTTATTCTTTTTCAAAAAAATTATTGGAAAAAAAAAAAGAAAATTGATTACTTAAAATTGTGTGGGAAAAATATTTTAACCGAAAAATGTGGAACCCTACTTTTACATAGATTTGCAAAGGCATTACTCATGCTAGTGATTCAACAACTCCATATTATCGATGCCTTCAAAACAAATTTTAATATCTCATTGCCTTGAACTTCATATTATATCCCAAATCATGACCTACATTTTGTCTAGTTAGTTTGGTTGTGTCATACACAACTTTTGACACATTATAGTCTAACTCATTTGTCTCGATCTCTCTCTAGTATGGTAGCACTAGAATTTTATGGGAATATTTTTCCACAACAAAAGTGGACTTAACACTCTCCCACACTCCCAAATCAACTATAGGAAAGCATCCCTTTGAAGCAAGTAAAATAAGCTCTAAGAATGTGAGGCAGAGTAGGAGAGCACATCTTATATTTTCCAGTGCAATATTTTCTAATGTTATATTCACCATGGTGCCCACAGAGAGTTATGCAAAGGGGATGTCTTTCCTTATTTGTTAGGAACTCACTTGGAACTACATGAAGTCCACTATTTTCACTACACACTTCAATCATTTTGAAAATGTCACAACCTGTCCCAAACCCATTAATTTATCAATACCATTCCATATTTAAAGTAAAATTATGGTCACTAAGTATATGCATGCAAATATGAAGCATACCTCTAGTAGATTTAAGGTTGAATTTTCGTCATTTTTAAATCCACATTTCCTTACTTCATAAGAATAACCTACATGAATAAATAAATTTGGGTGTCGTTATATAAAAATTCATAAGATGAAATTAAATGGTGAATCAGCTAGAAATAAGTATGAACCCATGAAATTTATATAGTAATCAATTTTCACATAGAAGCAACTCCGACCATGTGGGCAACTTCATGGTTGATAATGCACCCTCGTCGGATTGAATGTGGTGAAGGAAATACTAATACTTTCTCTCTAGATGTGTACAAACAAACAACTTAATCTTGTTTCTATTGTATGATGAGTGCTAAGATGAAATTTGGATAGGTGGATGTAGCATAGGTATTTAGAGGGCATATTTCCCAATAAGATTGTGTGTGGATAGTTGGCACACATATTTTAAAATTTGTGCATGTAAAGCATTTCATAGATAGAGACCTTGTTTGTGACTCAAAATATTAGGTAGTTACACATGCCACTTGAATACTTCATTGAAGCTTTTCCTATACATCTATAGGAAAATTGTGGCTTCTTGGAAAAAATGTGGCCAATTACTTCCACATCATGCCACAAAAGGGTCAAAAACATCTTCCTCCACCTAAAGACGCCTCTAATTTGCATGTTTTTTAGGTGTTATTTTTCATGTTGTCATTATTTCATTGGATGCCTCCTACCCACATAGAAATTACTATTTTACGCAAGACTCTAGCTAGGAATTGTTAGGTGCCACAACACCTATATCTCACTCTAAAACTCTACCTCATGCTAAAATAGATCTAGTTTTGGATGATGGCACACCACCCAATCCTTCGTGTGACAATGTGATCAAGGGTAGGTGGAATCATTGAAATATGATGTTTTAGTCGCAGAGTTAAAGGACACGAAATGACCATCAATGTATACATGGATGGTGACAATTGTATCAAAATTTCATCTTCCCTGAAATTTCAATCCTTGTCATCCCACACTATGAGAAGTATCGAATGAGCCACCCTTGATTTTAATATGGAAACACCTTCGCAGTAAAATGATGCGCCAGAATTAGCAGGAACTTGACAAGGTCATAACTTGAGCTCCAGGTGTTTGTTTGAGTCCATTTTTTTAAACCACATGTTTCAATGAGACGAATGCAGCGCAAGCAACCCGCCCTATCGGTTGGGGAAAGTTTCGGCACATTTTTGGGCCCTAAATTTGCCATCTTGAGGCCAAAAATTAGGATTTAAGTTGTAGTTCGGTTTTTTCCTATTTTTGGGCATTAGTTAATTTTAGTTTATTAGTTGAATTATGAGTTAGAAAGTTGGAAATTCCTCTAATTTAGGAATGTAAAATATGCGTGGCAAATTTTCGATTTAATAAGCATGTGAACTTACTAAGAATAGCAGGTTCTAGTAAACTGCTAAAAATAGTAATTTCCACCACCTAGAGTAGATTTAGTCAAGTTAGTTAGAGTTTTCTTGGCAACTTGAGTTGGGAGTTGTTTTCCTATTTAGGAAACATTGTAATTCATTATTCGATAACAAAGAAAGGGACCTATTTTCTTTTGGAGTTCATATTATTTGCAATATATCAAGTTTATTCATAATTTGGCTACATTATAAATATAATTAGAGTTAGGGTTTTAGAAATTATTCACTACATTTCATGTTAATATTATAATATAGTGGACTAAAACTACATGAGAAGGTTGTGAAGAGTGTCACATAGATATATGAAATATCTGTAGCTATTGAACTAGGTTTAGGACAAGTGTGTGTGATAAGGGATGGGTTGTGGGAACACCTACCCAAAGGTCGATGAATTTTTCCTATAGGATTTTGAACTACAATTTGATTATTCTATGTATTTGGACATGTTTCCTCTATATAGATCTCCACAATGATGATTTTGCACTTCTATATGTCTTCTCCTTGACCTAAAAATGGGTTGGTAATGTTTGAGTTGGATTGACCTCATTCCACCCCGGATGGTGTGATGAGTGCTACACTACATACCAATACTCATAAGAGGCATCAACCCACACGTAGTTCTCTTAATCCTATGATGATGTGGAGGTTAGAGAAATTAAACAATATGGAGCCCTCTATTTTCCTAAAACTCATGAAAATTGACACTTGGATTAATTTTAATGCACATATGCATGATCTAGGACAACTATATGTATAGAATTTGAATATATTTTTTTAGTGATGTTCAATAACATTCTTAGAGTGTTCCTTTGATATGGCATACCTAGATGCCCCTAATGAGTAAGGAAGATCCATTCATATAAATGACTTATTTAAATGATTCCCCACTTAACTAACTTTAAGCTATTGATTAACTAAAATATGAAAGTATGCTTCTATATTCTATGTTAATCTAATGTTATGTAAAGCAAAATAACATATAAATGAAAAAGGAAATGCACAAACAACTAAGTAAGTAGAAATGTTAAACCCTAATGTGCAAGAGGGGTTAGAAAGAGCTTAGCTAATTTACATATTATTTGGGATTGTGTTGTAATGGTGAAAGAATAAATAGAATTCAACAACCACATGTAATCTCCAAAAAGCATAGATTTGGAACATTAGGCCGGATTAGGGGTGTCTAGAGAGGGATAGGTGCACATGGGCACCCCCGTCTATGAAAAACTTTGTGAACCTCCTCTAAGGTGTGTTTTTGGAGGACTTACTACCTTCGCTTCATGTCACACTAGGTTCGTTGGACTACGCTGAAAGTCGTCAATAATCAATGATGAAGAAAAGACATGTAAAACTCCAAGACAAGCATCAAACCCTAAAAAGAAAGATGCATATGAAGGGGTCAAACTGTCTCGAGATGCCACAATGGCGGACTTACTAACTTGAGTATTACACTACATATCATACTCAATGTAGTTTTGTGTGTGTATGTATAAATCATGCCCTAGGTTGCTCTTGTGTCACACACTTTTGAAGTAGTGAACAATAACTAGATGTATTATATAATAAATGTGTACATGGAAACAATAGACTCCACTCATATGAAGTGTGATGCAAATGAACCAACCTTGTGTGCCTTGTGATGGAGCTAGATGGATGCAAATATAGCTTTAGATGCCTTTGATGGATGCAAACTAGATGTGTGATAGTAAGCGCTTCATCGCTTGATCCCTCATTATGGTCTCATAACTTTATATTTATATGGTTCTCTGTTATAATTTCATAATTAACCCCGAAAAGGCTAACCACTAAAAATATAAGAAGCTTAAATGGTTGGAAAGTGCCCAAAAGATGCAAGTAAAGTGTAAAGAGGATCAGGGGCACTCGAGTGGGACTAGGACACACTGGGCACCCTGGTCTTGGGTTGGGCGCCCCGATCGGCAATATAAAAGACGCAGAATGATGAAATAGATTGGGCGAGTGTAGGTGAAAGATAGAAAATAAGATATCAAGCAATATAAAAATGGCCAAAGACATGGGTTAATTATTACTCTTTTCACTCAAGAACCATATGAATCATAGTATGAGATCAAGACTAAATATTGACTCAAAGTGTGTGATTTAGTGACTACATTTTCCCCACTTTCTTGGTGAGTGGAAAGTTCGAACATAAAGTAGATAGATATGCGTACCTAGTAATCCATGTAGAGTGACGTAGAAAAATGTGCCGAAGGACTAGACAAAGCGTGGAGTGACAAAAAAATGGAGCGTGGAGACTAAAGATGCAAAAAGTTTAAAAAGTGATGAGAGTGAACCTAGGGCGGAAGTGTGTGTGTAGATACCAATGTGTGTGATGTACCTACATGGTTAGTATGATGTGTTTAATTTCCATGTGTGTTTTTTTGACTACTTGCTTCCCATACGGATGGACCTACAAAAGAGAAGACGATCAAGTAGTCAAATACGCATATATATGTGTAAAAATGCTATGTAAAGAAACATGTAGAAATAGTATGAAAATGAAAAAGGAACATGTGTGCATGATCCATGATGAGACAAATGGTGTAGAAATAATATCCGAAGAATCGGTTGAAGTGTGAGTTTTTGAGTGATCTCACACCACCGTGGCTGAAATAGTGTAGGAAGAAAGTTGTGTTATTCTCCAACCTATAACTACTTCCCTTAGATTGGTGAAGAGATATTTGTATTGTTTAGTTTTTTGGGTGATGTGACACCACTGGAAAAGTAGTGTGGGAAGGAAAGTCCGATGTATCCTCCAACCTCTAATTTTGCTACCCGAATGTTAAGGACAATCTACCCCTGTAAAAGTTGTTGTGTATGGGTTTCATATACTAGTCTAAACTCACTCGTTGTGAGGAACTAAAATGTGCCATGGAAGACGATTATAGATGGAAATGTGGACTATAGACTGAACTATATTAGTACCATGTGTAAAACCCAAATGACACCCCCTTTGGGGAGCATGCAACATTGCACAGAGATAGGAGGATGTGGCCCCAAAAGAAGACCGACTATGAATATTGTAATCTGCTCGGCCAGGGGGGGGGGAATGTGCTTGGTAAAGACCAAGGCACATGTAAACAAGCGGCTAGAAAAAGTGTTAATACAAACAAGCATGCATGTAGAAAGAAACAATGTGTAAGCTAGAACATAAGTAGACAATGAGTACAAAACAAGTGGAAAACATGGGACACCACTCACGGTGTCACAAAACTCAAGGTTGTCATGGACGCAAAACAAGAAAGTGTATACACATGAAAAAGGGAAAGGCCCATAAACAATAATAGGCAATAGCAAAACAAACAAACAAGTATGGAAGAAAATATCCATGCATAAAAAATGTTGCACATGAAGCACCTATTAGCATGTTAGAAAAATAACAAGTATGTCAAAACATGTATACCCGATAATAGAAAGTGATAAGTACAAAATGAAACAATAACACCGTAGTGGAAAAATGTGTATGACCTCAATAGGTAAAGCATTAAGCATCAATAATGTGTGTAGAAGTTATGTGTTTACAATCACAACTAGAAAAGGACGTTAACGTGCATGTGTGTATGGAAAAATAATGACATAAAGATAACTATCTAACATTTGTAGTAAAGTGAACATGAAAAGAAAAGTGGAAGTAAAAGTAAATACAACCATAAAATACAGTATATTATGGATGGATGGAATGGAATTCAATGTGTAATATTTTTACTTAAATGTAATCGAAGTTTACAAAATTTGATATGTAATTCATGTTCGAGACAGTATACTCTTCTGAACTGATTAATCATGTTTGTTGTAGATGATATGATTTATCTTCTAAATCTGATGTAATCATACTTTGGCAATATTGTACTGATGTTGAATTGTTTTCATGTACTCACTATATTGAGTTTTGAAGTACATTATGTGAATTTAGGTGATAAGAAGTAAATGTAGTCTTTTGGAACCATGCAGGTAAGTTATCTCAGTCATGATATTAAATTTGTTCCTTAGACTATTACATTTATATTTAAAAGGATGGCCATACCTTGGATCAATTTCAGTGATCCAAGGCATGCCTATGATCGATAGGTTGTTATGATCATATTTGGCTAAGTCAAATTGACTCCTTTTTGTTGTTGAGATACCTTCATACTCAGGCTTAAATAAATAAGAGATCGTTGAGAGCGTCTTGTGAATGCTTCCTTCTATTAATCTGTCTGCTTTGATTTGATAAATTTCAAAAGGAAATGTTCTTGTGAAATATTAGAAAGACCTAACTAAACCTAATCTAAGGTGAAGATTAATTATTAAGGGACCTAATATTGTACAAGCTAAATTTGGTTATATTGATCATCAACCTAGGCTATGGTTGATGAATTTTTGTAAGGGGTCCTAATCCCTAAACTACCATAAGGAATTCATTAATATCCTAACCTAAGCTAAGGTTAGTATTATTCACTAAGGGGTCTAAACCTATGTGAGGACCTAGAACTAACCTAAGACTTGACCATGGTAACTAAAACCCTAATGGTTTAAGCTCGGTCAAGTTGGGTGCCAACCCACATTGTACCAAGAATTGAATGGCATTTAATATGGAATTGCCGCCACCCTTGGAGGAAACCAAGTTAAACTTGGTGGGCACTAAGCTCAAAGTAACTAAGTCGTGGTTTTTGCATTGTCTAAAACATGTAGTTATTACTTGAGCTAACTGACATATGGTGGATTCAATGGGACAACCGAAAACCATCCTAAGCATTAAATAATCTCAAATAATGAGCAAATACCACCTTGGAAATGGCGAGATGGAATGGTGGAGAGGGAAAAGAGTTGGTTTTACCTTTCATTTTGATTTTTCGATTTTTTGAGCTCAATGGATCTGCATGTTGATTTCCTATTTTTTGAATTAGTAGTTCATTTTTGTTGCATTTGTAATCTTGCCATTACATGGCAAAAATAGAGGAAGAAATTTATTGTTGAATCTATAAAGGAAGATGGGAAATAAGATTATGGGTTTTCTATGGATTTGGTTGCAAAGTTTTTGTGGAATCTATTGTGAAATCTTGAAAGGAAACTCTAGGAGCTTGGAAAAGTTTTGCAGGAGCTCTACCATGCATAATAGGCTCTAACTCATTATGATAATCTTCTCTATTTAATGGTTTCATGAAAATAACTCTTCAATTTTTTGGAATTGCATTCTAAGTTTGGGTTTTGTGGTTGGTTTATTATTTTTACTTTTTTGGTTTGAGTCGATTCAATGAATATGTTTGCAATATGGATTTGTGATTTTTTTGGAAAGAAGTTGTATTATTTATACTAGTTTTATAATAATGGTTGGATGTAATTATTTTTGGTAATAAGTGGAAGTTCTGGATTACGGGTCGAAACCCACAAGAAATAACATTTCGGCGCTCACTTGCTTGTTAAGTTTTGGCATTAAACAAAAGGTGTTTTAGTTTGTCTTCAAGTTAACTCAATGCATCTTATGTATTTAGTCTTATCCACCATATTTCATGAATCTTGGTTCAAAATGTATTAAGATTTAAAAATTAATGTCCGGAAGTAACCAAAAAGGTTAAAGGGACTACAAGAGGAGCAAAGAGAACAAGACAATGCATGAAGGAAAAAACAAATACAAAACAAAATACGAGAAGCAACAGGAAAGACACGGGAAGCAACAGTCTATGTGCCAAGCTTAGGAGGTTCTACGCCTGGTAGATCGTGACTGTTGTGTGAAGTCATGTGCCCGTTTATGCCTCCGGTGTTGTGTAGAAGGCTGAAGGAATGCACCAATATTCTGGAACCCAAGGCTGCCATGATGATGTTTGAGGAGGCCATATCTATGTTGGGTCATCTCCCTGATAAATAAAGCAACACACCTCTGGTCTTCATAATGAATAAGGGCACGTAATGAGCCTTGAGTTTCTCGAAAGAGACAATAGTACCTACCACGGATCTCATAGTACACAGGACAACGAAATATAAAGTGCTCCTCTGATTCAGGTTCATTGTTGCAAAGTGTGCAAGTGCGTTGGTCCCTAGGAATGTAGTGCTCTTGTCTCCATGCGAAGCTGATGAGAGAAAACTCATAGTTGACCCAAGGGGAATCTCAAACCCAGTGGGAACTTGATGTATTTGGGGGGAATGACACGTCCATCTTCAATTTGGAGATAATGCTCCAAATAGTGGTGCATTTTTGTTGGCAATGGTTCTAATGGTTCAATCCACGTTGATCTAATGTAAGCTTTGTAGATCTCCTCTCTAATTCCTCTATGAATTTCCCTTCTAGGCATGTGGGGAGAATTAATAGAGAATGTGAGAGGAGGAAGGCGATTAATATCCAATCCAATGCTTTGGAGGAAGGTTGTACAATGTGCATACCAAGTGGTTTGGATCCCCAATTCACATAGCCTCATGGATGATTGGAGAGCCTTGAAGGGATATCTATTCTACCCAATTGGTGTATCTGCCATACATCTTAGTCTATGGAGTAGCATCACAAGATGAAATATAGTTGAGATTCGGAGAGGGTGCGTGCCAAACTCAGCCAAGATGATTGCATGTGGAACTGAGTGTTTTCCCGGAGGTCCTGGATAGCATGGAGACGAGTACTCTATCAACACGAGCCCAACTACTGTGCCGAAGATCAGGGCCCCAAATCTCACAACCATACAACACTGTTGGTGTCACTAGAGTTTGGAAAATACACAATTTTGCGTTGGCATCTTGAAATTGAAGCTGGAAACATTGTCTCTCAAGTGTATTGAGGGTTGCATAACCTTTACATAATCTCTCTTCTGCTGCATGAAGCATGTTCAAAGGAGGGCCCGTGAAAGTCACTCCAAGATAGGTGTAAGAGGAGACTACTTCCACCAAGTTTCCTTTGTACATGAGGTTAGTTGCATGGGCAATCCTCTTGGTTGTATTAAATACCATGACCTTAGTTTTCTTTAAGTTCACTTGTAAGCCATGAGTATCACAAAAAGAACTTAAGATGTCAAGGTGTCGTTGAAGGCCTGCAACAGTATGTGACATGAGAATGATATCATCCGCAAATAATAAAATAGAAATGATGATATCATATAGAGAACAACCATCGTCTCTAAGACCGGAATTTGCAATGATATGCTCTAGTTCATCAATGTAGAGACCAAATAGAGTAGGAGAAAGTGGGCAGCCTTGTTTAACACCAATGGTGCTATTGATATCACCTGTATAACTAGTAGGAGTTCGGACTTGGCCAACCACCTTTTCATAGAGTGTCATCACAAGAAGAACCAAATGCTCTGGAATTTGGAGGTCACGAAGCCGTTGGATTAGAAGGTGTCTAGGTACGGTATCAAATGCCTTTTGAAAGTCAACAAAACAACAATAAACCTTACGCTTGTTGGCCCTTGCTTCTTCAATTATGGCTCTAAGAGTTAAGACATGGTCTATTGTTCGGTGATCCCGTCTGAACCCTGCTTGTCCTTTCACATGGAGTTTCTTGGATTCAACAAATCTGAAATCAAATCATCTAGCACTGTAGCAAATAACTTGCTCAAAGTATGCCCAATCATGATGGTTCTATAATTATTTGGCTCTTGTTGATTCCCTGATTTAAATATGGGGCAGATGATGTGAGACGTCCATGTTGGTGGGAATCCATAAGAAGCCACTAGATTAAAGAGATCAGCAATGTGCATTGCTAAGAGTTTTGGACTGTGGTGAAGAAATTCAGCTCTCAAGTTCTCTATATCTGCTGATTTCCCTGCCTGAAGTTTGAAGATAGCCCGTAACACCATACGGTCTGTGAAGAGAATTTTACCCTGCCACTTGTTCTCTACTGAAATTGGAACTTGATTGGGGATGTTGTAGAGAGAGGATGCGTAGTTGAACCATGTATCTTTGTCCTGTATAACACATGAGGATTTCCTTGGGAGGAAGGTTTGCCAAAAAGACTTCACTTTAAACCTCAACATGTTGAGTGTGTCCCTTTCTTTCTTGTGAATATATAACCTCTTCTTTTTCCGTAGGAGCCGGCGGTACATTTTTTGGACTGACTTCTTCCTATAAGGGTGTTCGCGAATGATGCGAGTCACAAGCTTGTGGAGGGATCTGCAACTACTATCAAACCAGGCATTCCGGTGCAATGGCCAAGTGGGACACTAGGTGGGATGATTACGAGTGGAATGGGGAAAGGATTGGAGAATTGTATTCCAAATTGTTCTGGAAAGATATTCAGCTCTTGCCATTGGGCAATGGATAGAATTAATATATCTTGGAGGTTGGTTGTCAAGTTTTCAGTATAAATATCATCAAACTCATGGTCAAAGGAGATATGGGTGGAAGACTGGCAAGTGTAAGAGGTGATATGTGCAGCCCCAAGAGTGGGGAGTAGGACCTTAAAAGAGATAGGTGCATGGTCAGCGAGGGGTGGGAGAGGTTCCACACAAAGATTGGAGATGGATGACTGAAAAGTAATGTTGCTCATGACATAATCCACCACACTAGCTCCACCAACGCATGAGGATAGCAAGTGAAATCCCCAGACCCAGGAAAACAAGAAAGCCCATTCAACACTATCAAGTCATGAGATTCCCCAAATCTAATTAAATGTCTTCCATAAGGTGAAATGGAATGATCAGCTGACTACCTATAATTGTCCATCTCTTCTCCGAGCTCATGCAGTCTTAAAGGATCTGAGATATGGTCATATTGGGAGCATTGTTTGTTACCTGTATGGGCATTGAAGTCTCCCAGAGGATAACATCCCCCATTGCCAAGAACCTGGAGGTTGCAGGATATAGATCAGTGAATGGGGATTCATCATCCCCTATCATAGTATATGGTGAGTATCTTGGCGGGAAGTAGCATACTGCGATGAACAATCTGGATTGTGAAGCTCCTCTGTCAAGTGACACCCACAAGTATCTGGCCTGTGTATCATATTCTTCAATTCGAAGTTTAGAGGCTAGGTTGTCACGTGCAAGGCAAGCGATACCACCCGAGCCTCTAGAACCAGGATGAAGTTGTGTCCTATACTTGGAGAACCAAGTGAACCCAAGGAAAATAGGTAGGGGCTTGGCTCTTGATTCATGGGTTTCTGTAAAGAAAATAAGATCTTTGCCCCGGATAACATCATTTGAGGACCCTGGAGAGAAGAAAAGAGATCCGCCACAATTCCATAGTGAGAGTGAGATGGATGTATGAGAGCGGAGCTCCACCTTATGGCGTCAAGATGTTTTGGTAGGCCATGGCTTGTCCCACCAAGGAGGTGGATTATCCTGTATCACAGCCTTACCACTCCTCATAACAGCCCACTTGCCACGTTTCCTAGCTTCAATCATTTTGGCCCTTTCATTCTTGAATTCCTCATATTGTAGCCTGGTCATGTCTTCATCAAGGTATATCTTTTGGTCAAGGTTGAAGAGGCAACTTTTCAATTTCAAGGCAGTGAGCTTATCCTGTATGTTGTGGAATCTGATGGTCAGAGAATTATCTGGTAGATACCATGCCTTTTCAATTGGCATGTTATCTGTTTTGAGTGTATGTTGGAGAAAGTTCTTAGCTGTTGTTAAAGGGACGTCTTCCTTGGTGAGGCCTCTAACTCTAAGGTTTAAGACCTTAAAATCTCTTTGTTTCTGCTCTGCAAATCTGGCTTGGATTGTTGCTTCAATAATTGGTGGGGTTTTACATTTACCGAGACAACTTGTGTCCATGGATGATCTGTGGCTACGCTCTCAAGTCTGGCAGCAAACCCCTTATAGTCTTCCTTAGTTGCTTGGACTTCTTCTCGAAGGTTTGCAATGACCTCTGATGTTGCTTGAGCTGGATGGGCAACAACCTCTGAGCTTAGTTTAGCCAGAGCTATTTCCAGTTCTGAGATGTGATCTCCTGTATGGTAATTTGATCTGTTTGTTTCTCAAGTTTTGATGCTTGTTCCTTAATGATTTGGTTCTGTTCTATCACTGTTTTGGTGAGTTCCTGCATGCTTTGTTCAAGTTTATGAATGAGCATTTCCATTTGACTGAGCTTGTTGGTAAATGTGTGGGCATCAGGATCTCTTTCATCATCCTGACCATCATTAGACATGGTTGAAACTGTCATAGAACAAACAGGTCCGGATGAGCTCAGGACATTTTGTCAAACAGTTCGTATGTACTGTCAATCAGTGGGAATGTGCACAACTGAGCTCAGAACATTTTGTCAAACAGTTCGTATGCATTCCTAATGGGAACACCAAGGAGCCCTGAATCTGTCTCGCACTGTACAAAAGACTGTTTTGTGGCAATTTCGTGCATAAAACCGTGACTATGTTCTGGTGTAGACAAAACAGTGAAGCCTCTGAAGCTATTATTTGAAGGATTATGCAAGGAGAATGAAATATCTAAAAGGTCGTTTAGGTTGGTCACTTTGCTTTGGTAGAGCGGCGGTTTTGAGATGTCTTTGCGAGGAATGTTGAAAACTCGAATGGCGCCTCCGAGTCTCTAAAATAGGAAATAAAGTAGGAAATAAAATAGATCGTTAGCATCTACTGTAATTGTTACACTTATGGTTTTAGCGCGAGAATTGTTATGGCCATTTTGGTTATTAAATTATTGTGGAAAGGTTAGGTGTAGCTCATTTATTGCTGATGTATTAGGCAATAGA
This sequence comes from Taxus wallichiana var. yunnanensis, assembly GCA_018340775.1. Taxonomy (NCBI): domain Eukaryota; kingdom Viridiplantae; phylum Streptophyta; class Pinopsida; order Cupressales; family Taxaceae; genus Taxus; species Taxus wallichiana. Next base: position 859,418,319 of record CM031238.1, read on the forward strand.
TCTTCTTTTGGGGTTTTATATCAACTTCTTTTGTGTCTTTATGAAGTCATTGAAGGTTGAATCTTTCAATTTGATATTCATTGTGTTGTATTCGGTTCATATTGAACCACCTTGATTTGATAATATTATCATTTATGTTTGTGTTTTGGTATTTAGAATAATTTCATTAAATAATAGTTTTCCTTTCATGAAATTGTTAGATAGAAGCATATTGTTCTAATGTTTTAGTACTTATCATGCTCAGTTCTTGTGAACTGACACATGCTAACAATTTTGCAGATGGATTTTGTGAAAATGAAAGAAGAAAGACTTATAGAAGTTGCATTTATTTTATTGATGAAGTTCATTTAATTCAGATGCTTGAATGTATTAAAAGTTCTTTGAAATGATTCTTTTGAAGAACCATGAAGGCCTAGTGCCATAGTATTTTGTAATTGTTGAAAAATGATGTCATTGTTGACTGAAATATTTATGAGATATTTATTATGGATGGAATAAAGTGAATTTTACATTTGTTTTATGTGTGACTTATTGTATGATTGGAATTTGAAAGATAGTCTTATATTTTCATTATGATCAATGTTGATTTGGTTAGTTAATCCTAAGTCAAAATATACATACATGACTTATTAGATACCTTATGATTATAGTGTTGATTGGGAAGGGAAAATATATATAAAGTCCATTAATCTATGGAGATAATGGTAAACTAATATGAATTTATAATTCTGATATGTTAAACCTTATTAGGTTGTGATATAATGTAATATATGTATTGCAAAATGATATTGTGTTCCTTATTGGGGTTATACTAAATTATGTCATTGTGAACTTATAGATGAAATAATAAGTCCTTAAATGGAAGAAAAGGAAACTTTTATTATTATGTTGAAAAGGACATAATGTTTATGATCCTTAACTTATGTTGATAATTATATCTATAAAGTGATTGGATATAAGATCTTATTTAAATGTGAACCAATGTATGGTAAATTGGAAAGATAACAAGGTTATGATAAGATGGGGTTAAATGATAAAGAAGTCATTAAATCTAACTTAACAGTTATATAATATGATTTATACTTATTTGATGGACTTAAATAAATGAGACTTAAATGATGTCCTTTACTTATTTAAATTCAGATTGATTTTAAGGCTTAATGAACTAATGGAAAATGAATAATTAATTCATTGAGATAAATGCAGATTTGATCTGCATACCTTCAATTTATGAGAAGTTCATTATGATCCTTTCTTAAAGGATTAATCATATCAAACTTAGTTGATCCTTAGGTATGATACCTAATGTTAAATAAACATAAACTTAAGTAATTTAACAAGATGATAATTAAAATTAATGAACTTGTAAGTATGACAGATTCATTTATAGGAACTAAGTGGACTATCACAAGATAGTCATTCTTGTGCACACACACCCACTTAATGACTGCATCATTAGGTGGATATTGTGAAGCAACCACTATGGCATATATCCACTAAGCTCCTCTAAAATCAAATGTTTCATAAAGTGGAATTTCAGTCACTTTTTTTACTCTAAACTATGATAGGCATATAGCCTAAGTGTTGTTCATCAACTTATGTTTCCTAAGGTGAATAAACACACCCAATCAATGTAAGTTGATTCAATATGTCTACTTATCCTTAGTCACCATAAGTAGACTATCCACACTAGTTTATGTGAGTTGTCCCTATTTAGTGTGAAACATAGACCCAAAATTGGTTGACAAAAGTCAAGGAAGTCTAATCTAGATAAAATTTTGAGTGGGGTGAAATACATATTCCTTTCGATGAGTATGTCATCTAGGAATAAAAACATGGTAAACATGTTTTTAAAATTTTGCCAAAGTATCACAAACTATTGGTTACATTGTCTTATGTCACCTAGTCTAAGGTTGTGTGATATCAGATGAGTATCAATAATAGATACTCAGATAGGCTTCTTAGACATTAACACTTGATTGACCCTTAAGGGGTAAAGGAACCAAAAGTATACTTAGTATACACAAGAACATAATGAAACATGAGAGATCGGTTTAACACCGAGTCATGAAATGAGAGATCGGTATTACACCGAGTCATTACAGATTGCATATGGTTTATTGTTATGTGATGGATTAGCAAAGGAATGTTTGTTCTAAATTATGTGAATTTAGAATAGTGAACATTATGTTTTAAAAAAAAAAATCCCCCTTTTTTTGAAGTCATAAATGAGGATGTTACATTTTGGTATCAGAGCTAAAGGTTGAAATCTTGGACCTATTTGAGTCCATCTCTGATAAAAACTTAATTTCTTGTTAACAGAAAATGGTTAGAACAAGGGGACATGCTGCAAATAACCCGCCTCCAGTTGGTGAGGCAGCTACAACACAAAAACTTGATGAGATCCTTGCTTCCTATTGGACACAAGAGATCATCTTGTTGTACTTGAACAACAAGTAATGGGAAATGAAGAAGAGGAGATGAAGCTGATAATAACAATCAACCACCTCCAGAAAACAATGTTAATGTTGGAAATCCATGGTGATAAAACAATAATAATGTAATGAATAACAATGTTGCAAATGCCAACAATAATGTTGAAAATGCAAATGCAAATGCACCTAATCAACCTAAAAATAAGAAGGCAAGGTTGGCAATGAACTTACTAATGATATAAAAAGGATAAGTCCACCAAAGTTTGATGGTACCACACTAGGGAGATGGGGCTGAGAATTGGCTCAATGAAATGGAGAAGTACTTTGCAATAAGGAACTTCTTAGAAAAACAAAGCAATATGGGGAGCTTATCATCTTTCCCATGAAGCATCTTCCTGGTGGGACATCCGTAAGGCTGAATTGAATATTGATGAAGAAAACATCACTTGGGAATAGTTTAAGGGCTACTTTAGGTAAATGTTGGTTGCCACAACTCTATTATGATAAAAAATGATGAATTTCAGAACTTAGTTCAAGGAAAACTTGATTGTAATTGAATATTGGGAGAAGTTTACCAAGCTTCTCAAGTATGTACCATAGTACCAAACTAATGAAAAGTTTAGAATACATAAGTTCATAATGGGATTGAATCCTATCATAGGTGGAGAGGTAGATGTACACAACCCAACCACCATGGAAGGAGTTGTAGAAAAATCCATAAGGCAAGAACATAAATTGAAGGAAATTTATGTGCATAAGGAAGAGAATCGAAAGAAAATATCCAACTCTTCTTCATCACTTGCACCCAAAAAGGTGGCATGGAAAATTTTGGCACTAAAAATAAGGTTTGGGGCTGAAAACAGTAAGAAAACAACAACAAATAAACCTAAACTATTACAAATAACATAAAATAATTTTCAAAAGAATAATAATAATGGGGGCGAAAAACTTATGGTGGCCAAAACATAATTACAAAGTTGAGAATAAGTTTGAGCCTAAAAAGGGACCTTGTTGGGGCTGTTATAATTATGGAAAGGACCATTATGCAAATCAATGCCCTCTAAAGAAAAATGACAACAACCAACAACACAAGATACATGTTGCAGTAGCTTGATAAGCAAGCTAAAAATAGGCTACACCCATAGAAGTGCTAGGTAAATTATTTGGTATACCTGTAACTATAATTTTTGATACTGGTGCTACAAAATGCTTTATTTCAAATAAATTAGCTTCAAAATTAAAAAGAAAAGCTGGAATTATGGAAAAATCATGGATTGTTCATTATGGGAATAATGTTGTCCATACTTGTTAATAAATGTCTTTTTAGCGAACCTTAGAATTACCAAGTTTTACTACAGAAGTAGACTTATATGTTGCACCTTTAGGGTCATATGATGTCATAATTGGTGTAAATTGGCTTTTTGATCATAAAGCAAAGGTTGATTGTTTTGAAAAACACATTAGATGCCTTGATGATCTGCAGAAAACAAATAGACATACAAGGAGTAAAAAGAGAAATTTCAGTTAGAAAACTATCAACCATGCAACTTAAGAAGGCCAAAAATAAAGGTTGCATGTTATATGCAGTAGTAAAAATATCTAAAAAATAGAAGAAGATAGTAATTTTATGGAAAAATACCCATTGTTACAAGAGTACAATGATGTGTTTCCTGGAAGAACTACCTAGTCTTCCACTAAATGAGAATTTGACTTCACTATAGAAATCAAACCTAGAACTAAACCTATTTCCAAGGCACCTTACCATGTATGACTACAACTGAATTAGTGGAACTAAAGGCACAATTACAAGAAATTTTGTCTAAGGGTTTGATAAGACCGAGTGTCTCACCTTGGGAGCACCGGTAATATTTGTTAAGAAGAAAGATGGAACACTTAGACTTTGCATTGATTATCGAATGTTAAACAAAGAAACAATAAAAAAGATATCCTCTTCCTAGGATTGATGATCTATTTGATCAGATGTGTGGTGCATCAGTTTATTCAAAGATAGATCTATGATCTGGATATCATCAATTTGAGAATCAAAGATGATGATATTCATAAAACAACTTTTAGAACAAGGTATGGGCACTATGAATTCATTGTTTTACCTTTTGGTTTAACAAATGCACTGTAAACTTTCATGAATTTGATGAATAATATCTTTCAAGAATACTTGGAAAAGTTTTTCTTGTATTCTTGGATGATATTCTTATCTATTCTAAAATCATAGAGGAGCACAATGAGCATTTAAGGATTGTACTTGAGATTTTAAGAAAGAAAAATTGTATGGTAAATTGTCAAAATGTTCCTTTTATGAAACTAAGTACATTATTTGGGACATGTTATAAGTAAGGATGGAATATCATTTGATCCATCAAATATTTCAGCCATAATTGATTGGCCAACACCTAAGAATGTTCATGAAGTTAGAAGCTTCATGGGGCTTGTTGGATATTATAGAAAATTCATTAAGGACTTTTCAAAAGTTGTTTCCCCAATTACTTCATTACAAAAGAAAGACAAAAAGTTTTTTGGAGTGATAAATGTGAAGCAACATTTAAAACATTAAAAGAACAATTAACTACAACACCTATTTTGACTATTCCAGATCCAAACAAAAGCTTTACAGTAGTTACAAATGCTTCCAGAAGGATTAGGGGTATATTACTTAAAATGATCATGTTATAGCATATGAAAGTAGAAAACTCAAGTTACATGAGTTGAATTATGCTCCCCATGACCTAGAGCTTGTTGTCATAGTACATGCACTTCAAGTATGGAGACATTATCTCTTAGGTAAACCCTTTGAGCTAAAAAAATTGACCACCTTGGGCTGAAATATATCTTCACACAGCCAAATTTGAATGCTAGACAATGAAGATGGTTAGAGTTTTTTTCTCAATATGATTTTGATATAAGTTACATTAAAGGTAAAGAAAATAGAGTGGCAATAGATGCACTAAGTCATAGGAAACATATTTATGCACTTGTAACTTTGAGAACTCGGTTTAAAGATGAAGTAAAGAAAGAAATGATGTTTGATTCATATTTTTAAGCAAGTAAAAACAACACTTGTTGCAGATCCTAATGATGCAAGATACAAAGGTTTTCAAATTTGATAATGAAGAAATCCTAAGGTATGAAAATCGGTGTATGTACCCTCAAAAAATGAGTTAAGGAAGAAATTGATGATTGAATTTCATAATTCACCTTACTCAAGACATCCTCAGAGTGAAAAAATGCTTGCTAATGTAAAACAACAATATTTTTGGAAGGGGATGAAAAAGGACATAATTGATTTTGTTTCACATTGCCTTGAATGTCAGCATGTTAAGGCTGAACATATGCATCTAGTTGGTTTATTGTACCCTCATAACATACCACATAGTATAAATGGCAAGTAATAAGTATGGATTTTGTTCAAGGGTTTCCTATGTCTAAAAATAAGCATGATGTTATTTTAGTTGTGGTTGAAAAATTAACAAAAGTAGCTCATTTCATTATTGGAAATCTAAAAGATGATTCACATGTCCTTGCAAAAATATTTGTTCATGAAATTTTCAGATTGCATGGTGTACCTGAAGTTGATTATTTTTATATAGAGACCCAAGAATGACCTCACATTTTTGGAAAACTCTAAATATAGCCTTAGGAACAAAACTGAATTTTAGTTCTACATATCATCCAAATGGATGGGAAAACAAAAAGAGTTAATCAAGGTAATGGAAGATATGTTGAGAATGTATTGTATGGACCAACAATACAAATGGGAAGAATACCTTCCTTTAGTTGAATTGCATACAATAATACTTACCATTCCTCTCTAAAAATGGCACCTTTCAAGCATTATATGGAAGAAAGTGCATAACCCCAGTTAGTTGGGATAACATTGAAGATAGAGAGGTAATTGACTAAAAATGCTTACTAAAATGGAACAAGTAAAATTAATTCGTGAATGATTAAAGGAAGTTGATATAGGCAACAAAATTATGCATGCAACCTAAAAGGGTCGATAAAAATTTGAACTTGGTGAAAAAGTCTTTTTACGTGTCAAGCCTAAAAAGAGCTCCATTACTTTTGGCAAAAAGCAACCAAGTTATCACCTCATTTTGTGGGACCTTTTGAGATTGTAGAAGTGATAAGTCATGTAGCTTACCACTTAGCATTGCCTCCCACATTGGCATGAATGCATGATGTTTTTCATATTTCTTTTCTTAAGAAATATGTTTCAGATTTATCACATGTATTAAATTAGAATTCCTTGTAGGTCCAAGACCCAGAATAATCATGGTTGAACCCATAAGGGTGTTGGAAACTCACCAGTTGCACTTGTGAAATCATGAAATAAGTCAATGCAAGGTCCAATGGGACCAATTTAATGAAGAAAGTGCAACATGGGAAAATCTTGAGGACATGAAAACTACTTTTCCTCATCTATTTGAACAGAATTAATTCTTATTTATGTGATATTTGAATATTTAGTCTAAAAAATATATTTATGATTTACGCCAGTTTTTGGCAAAACACTTTTAAAATAAGTGTTGGTACAACCATTTTTAGGTTTTGTAATAAGATTTGAGAAACTTGAATTTATGCAAAACTATTATCTGTTTGAGAATTTTATGGATGAATAAGTTAAGGGAGAATAAGAGAGAAAATAAAAGAATAGTGAGCTAATTTAGAGGTCACCATTAGTTGTAGAAGACAACAAACCAAGTGTGATAAAAAAATCTAAAGAATTCTAAGTTACAGCTTAACATGTGGGGAGTTGTTTCCGTAAGTTGAAGCTTACTAAAGGTCAATTGTTGTTGAACTAAACTCGGAGTTGAAGCTTCTAGAAAGGTTGAAGCTTGTCAAATACTAAGTGGTTACTTGGTCAAACCTTTGGCATTGTAGCTCTAGGTTGAGTTGAAGCTCAACCATGAAATCATGTAACATTTAAAGGATATTCTTGTCCTAAGCTAGTTCTTGGTTTCAATGGGTTTTTTCCTAGTTTGGGTTTCCCACATTAAATTATGTCTTTGTGTGTTCTTTTTAGTTAATTGTGGATGTTGGTTTGGTTTTGATGATACAAATTAAGTGAATTGATTTATGAGGTAAAAATTGAACGACACTGATTCACCCCCTCTCAGTGTCCTAATTTCCAACAAATACCCCATATGAGTTATATAGATGATCATACAAAGGTGTTACGAGAAATATTCCATAAAGACAATGCATAACAAGGACCTCTATGGCTAGGAAGTAATTGACCCGTATGAGCAACACCGCACGGGAAGAAAATGATTTCGTGGAATATGCACATTCACATGGAGGAGCCTAATTTTGAAATTAACAATGAAGTATCTATCATGCGTAAAATGAAGAAAGTATCGTGTGCAGTCCTCACAACTATCAAGACCATGAAGCTAACGATGAGCATGCCAAAAATGCTCAATAAGATGGCAATGGAGATAGCACGTAGAAATTTGGAGAAGGGGGCACTTTGTTAGGTTATTGTTGGAGGATAATAAAGATAAAGAACAATAAGTCCAACAACTCATAGAGGAATTGGGAAAGGCAAAAAGTGTGCAAAATATGCATTTAACAAATCCGCTCACATTGTGAATGTAATTACAACGATGCGTCCGGACTCGTAGAGAATGTTAGGATGAATTCCATTAGAATTGCACTACATGGAAGACATAGAATTTTATTACATGAAAAGAAGTATGTGCAATTGTCGTCGAAAGGAAGATTTGCTCTTGAGTGGGAAAAGAACAAAGAAGCATAGTGTGTGTAAAATACTCGGAGTATGAGGTGTTGAGCACTATGATCAAGGATGGAATGAAAAAGGAGGGGTGTGTGTTTGAAAATTTTCAATACCTTGATCCCATCCTCGAGATGCACACCACTTAGGAGGAGACCGAACTTAATCAAGCACAAGCCGCAAAAAAAAACAAAGAAGGTTAGGTGAGAAGAGATTATGCTTGAGATTACGTGGAAGTAGGACTTGCTTAAGGTCGTGAGAGAAACACTTGAGGTAAGACTCAAAGAACTTGGCTCATTGGTTACACAAAGATATGGATGCATTGGAGGTTATGGCATCAAACATTAGTGGGATAATAAATGAATTAAAGGAGAAAGGGGGAAGAAATGACCCCGATCGGGTGTCGACATTACTGAGATGGTGTCGATACATTGCAAAAGGAGCTTATAGAGTGGGAAAAGATAAAAATATCATGAAGACGGAGTTTCGGAACTACTCCACCACCCCATGAATAATTTGAATGCACGCACCAAAAATTGATATTCTTTGATTCACTAGGTATATATGCCCCAACATTCTTTGATCTTCTAATTCTTTATTCTTTGATACCCTTAGTGCGGGGTAATGTTAGTCAAGAAAATTGACTAAATACCAACAAGTCTTGAGGCTTACACACAGGGCACGCGTGCGGAAAACAAAGTAAAGTGTAAGGGGTACGCATAATGGTGAAGCGAGTGGGCGCACGAGGTTGTGCGCATCCATACAGAGGATCAAGGACTTAGCCAATTTTCCAGATAAGGATTAAAATAGAAAATCATAGTTGGAGTGTCGTTCAAGCAAAGTCGAAAATAGATAAAATCATGATGACTTAGCAACCAAGCAAGGAAGAGAAATGACATGCGAGAGAAAGGAAGAGGGAAAATGTGTGGAGAAGGCTAATAATAGGAACAAAGTGGATTAAATCATGTTATATAATTAGCTTAATATATTAACACGAGTAAAAAGCATGCAAGTTATTGTAAGCACACCTAATTTTAGGAATGTGCATGAAGGTGGTGAAGGGAAAGTCCCCACCGAGTATAAATATGGGTGATGCATTCTTGTTTTGGAGGGTGTGAATGGAGAGTTTTGTTTGAAGTTAGAGTTTAGTAGTCTAGTGTTTTGGATTAGTATTAAAGTGCACATGTCCTGCGCAGACCGATGTAATGGACTATGATGTATTCAAATTTTTGTTATGTAATGGTTTATTGTTTTAATGGATAATTGTATTTGGGTTACCAAAATGGCTAGAATTGGGCATGGTATAATGGGGATCCAAATCTTGTTGATCATTCCTTATGTTGATTGAATTTCCTTGTTATATGTTTTTTGAATTTTATTGGTTATGACGTTTATATGTGCATGATTGTTTGTTTTAGTTGTGAATATGGTAAATATGCATGATTATAACTTGGTAAGCATAAAAAGGAGGGACATGGCAGCTACGTGTGCTTTCGGGTGAGCTTCCAGGCTTATGCTGGATGAAGTGCCATCGTGCATAGCTATTTTTGGTAATAAACAAGACTACATTAATATACAGTAGAGAGATATAAGGCCTCAAGTATCCTCTAAGATAAATATTAAATTGTAATCCATGATAGATTAAAGACTTTAAAAAGTAGTACTTCATATCATTAACTTGACGAAATTATTAAATTAACGGGGGGATAAAAAGACTCATGGTCATATGGGTTCCTTTGAATTTTAAGAGGTATTGTTTGGTATCACCTATATCCATCTATTAGTATAACACATCATATTGGCTTATACATCTCACTTTGAACATAACTTTTATTATTATCATTTCCAAAGTAAGTCAATCTCTAATCTTGCTAACATCATTTTACTTTGACTAAAAGATTATGACATTATGTCAACTCTAATAGCAAATGGCCCTATAACTTTCATGAATAAAGACTTTTGGACGTAACAATAGTTGTAGAATTCAATTAAAAAGGAAGAAAATGATTATATAATATGCTTAAAATTAAATAACAATCTTAGTGAGTTTGGAATAGGATTTCATTTTATGTTTATGTTCGATCTGGTAGTATAGTTTCAATCTACAAGGTCTATGTTGGTGAACAGAGAACTAACATTGTTTTCCACAAGGATTTGGCGATATTGTTATAAACCATATAAAACTAATAATAAACAAAAAAAAAAATTCAACAAAAAGATTAAAAAATCAAAATCTTAAATTCCTTTATATCAAAATCTCAAGTGTTATAGAAATCAATATCTACAATTAGATTACTATTTTTATACGTGAAACCTATTTTTATTAGTTTCCATGACTAAGGGGAAATTAAAAGAGAAAATAAATTAATTGTGTGGCCCAATTGTATGTATTTTATATTATATTTGAAAATTTAGGGAAGTCATGTTTCTCATCCCAGGATCACTCTAGTAGAATAAACATTACCACAACCATGAAAGTGCACATAAAATCAACTCAAAGCTTCATAATAGAATGATGCAAGTGGTGTACATATAGGAGGAAAGTGCAACTACCACCTAGATTAGTGGTGAATAACTCTCACTAACGATCTTTGGAAGTAGAGTTGACTCCACACAACTAGTAAGTTAACTCAACACAACTAGTACACCTAAGCAAGCTAACACAACAAGTGTAGAGCTAACACAAGTGTAAGAATTATCCTAATAAAAAAATAAAAGGATAAATAATAACCTACACTAACACCCCTCATAAGCAAGGCCTAGTTGGGAGGAAAATAAGGTGGGTCCCAGAATGAGGCCTAATAAAATACCCACGTAAAATAAGCTGCGAAAAATGATGCAAGCGGTGTACATTTAGGAGGAAAGTGCAACTACCACCTAGATCAATGGTGAATAACTCTCACTAAGCGATCTTTGAAGTAGAGCGACTCTACACAACTAGTAAGTTAACTCAACACAATTGGTACACCTAAGCAAGCTAACACAATGAGTGTAGAGCTAACACAAGTATAAGAATTATCCTAATAAAAATAAAAGGATAAATAATAACCTACTGATAACACCCCTCATAAGCAAGGCTTATGTGGGCGAAAAATAAGGTGGGTCTCATAGCAATAAGGCTTGATAAAATACCCACATAAAATAACCTGGAAAAATAGAATACCATGGTATCCACAACTAATAATAACAAAGTAGAGAGAGTAAAAACCCGTTCTGAGGTATCCTAAGAAGCTCGGCTATGCTATGGTGAAGAAGTTTGGTGTGCATGTGATCTCGAATCCATTGTTCGATAACAAACTCAAAGATAATTGACAACCGGGCTTCACTAGAATAGTTCCATACAAGAAGATATGCAATGGAGTAATATTGATAATGCAAAAACACACCAAACATAATTCAATCAACTATTACAAATAGGTGTGCCAAGATTTAAGAAAAATAACCAAGGTAATAAGGCAAGGACACAAGATCTAAAGAAATAGGAGTGCCACGATCCAAGAAAATCTAAGGACATAAAACTCAAAAAATCGAGATCAACACTACACCCTCCCATATTGTTGAATGGTTTTAGTGATGCTTATAAATCAGTATGAAATGTCAAAAACTACTAGAACAACGACAAACTAACATTGGTCTTCACCATAATAGCTCCCCCATAAGAGAGACTCATCAACATGCCAAAAATTATTGAAAATACAAATGTAAAATCTCTCTTCAAATAAGAGAAATACACTACACCTATTAAAGAAAATAACTCAAAACAAATATCATTACAATGCGGATGGTGTAAAAGTGGAGCAAAAGTTAAATGGTGGAGGAGCCACACATGAGAGTCCTCTCAACGAATTCTATGTCGTTGCCACGGTGATCATAAATCCACCCCAAATCAACATGGATGGATGAATAAAATGTATGCATATAATTCAATGCAAATTTCATAATGGTTTCATGCGAAAGGAACATTAGAATATGTTCTAGATCGATCATGTCCGACAATCAAAATCTCTAGTTTCTCAACCTTGAGTGAAGGTGCGGTACTCATGTGTAGCTCATGATCCTCGAAAATACTTGAGCGAACAAAAATAGGAGCTCTCGATGTGTGATCCCAATGAAGTGTCTTCTCGAAAACCAATGTCATTGAGAGGATGCCACTTAACAAGTGAATAGGAAAAACAATACCACTGTGAATGCCTTCTAATACCTCCACCACTAAAACCCATATAACGGAGCATGCGATAACCGAATGTAGTGGTATGCTTCTCAAAATATCCATGTAGGTGAGTAGAAGGAGTTGATGTGGGATATATAGAGTGTGTAGCTATAATAGGCACATATGCGGAAGAACAAGCGATAATAACCCTAATAAGCTTAGGAGCATCAAGAGCGACTTAAAAACTCGGCGAAAGAGAAAGGTCATGGGTGCAAGAGTAATAAATTGCAAGTGGACAAGGAACAAGGATATGATTGTCCACACTATGAGGTTGAAGTTCTAAATTTGGCAAGTTTTTGCTACAAGGAGTGTATGAAGTCATCTTTGTCGTGAATAAGGACTCGTAGAAGAGAATTTTTCTTCTTGAGCGATCTATTTTCTTCCACAAATTTTACTAGATCCTCTTGAATGGAATAAACTTCAGTGAACATCTCATTCTCAAAATGTAAAGAAAAGATGTTAGAACATGAATCTATGCAAAAACACACTCAAAAAATATAGGATGTCAGCCTCTGTCAAAATTTGTCTAAAAACACAATGGAGTCATTTCTTTACTTATATCCTAGCTCCATATCAATATTATGCGAGTAAGAAAGAAGCAAAATGTTTTCTTGTGAGGGGGTTTGACCACATGTCCAACCGTGCACAAATTACCCTTTTAAATCAATGTTGAAATGACTTTGAAAAATAAATTTTCACCACATAATGAACCCCAAAACGCTTTACAATTACGCATTTGATTCTGATAATTTTCCTTTATAATATTTGATTGCCTCCCCTTGCAGATAGTTGTTTTGGTCTAGCTCACCTAAACATTCAAACAATATTCAAGAACCTTTCATCAATATGCCAAACACCGACCATATACACCAATCGACCAATATAGATTTTATATTATCCTTTTACTTGGAGAAGAAATAAAAAAGAGAGGGACCGAGTTAGGTTTAAACCCTAATTGATCGAGCCTTCAAAGTGATGTCAAGCTCAAAAGATAAGGCGAGGGGCTATATTAGGAGGTATGTGAGGTCGGGCGAATGAAATGGATTCCTAATAGAATTTTCCCTGAAAAGGCTGAAGCTGAGCAGAGCTTATCAAGCTTAACCGGGTTTCTGCAAAGTCCTAGTAGTCGTCGAGCCACGAATCAACCATCATCAAGCCACCGATCTGCCACCACCAATCAAGAGTCGTCACTTATCTAAGATGAGCCATGGCCAATCATCACACATAGATTAGACAAACCACCACCTTTCCGCTAGCAAATCAAACCGATCTCCCACCGAGATGGAGAGATACTATAAATTTTATGTCAAACTGAGTTGTGTTGGTTTTTTACGCGTGAGGAAGACAATGGAACAAAGGCACAAACCAAGTCGTTAATAGAGGTGGCCGAGATGGATGGAATAGGATCATATTTGAGCTACCCAGTCACTACGAACTTCACCTAACCTCCACCAATTCAAAGCCACGACCCAAGAAGATCGAGCGGCGAGTTGTTACATCCAATGTTGTCTTCAAAATTATAGTATAAGATGTGAGTAGGTAAAGAAGACGTCGAATTTGAGAAAGAAATATTGAGTCAAATTCCATGCACAATCAAATCATAAACATATGCCTCGTTTACCATAGCTCAAGAGAAAACCCACAAGAAATAAAACTCAAAATGCAGATCATTACAAGCTTGTTTATTGCAAGTTCAAACCATCATCTAGGAAGAAACATACATTGGTTTAAACAACCATATAGCATTGTTTAGATAATAAATGGCTCAATGAGTAGAAAGGTGTCACTATTTTAGGGTTTGCGAGATGAGTGGTGGTTAGAGTCGAGACCACCACCAAATATTTCTCACAAAGTTGACTATTGCAAAAAAAATAGTCACTAGAAAAGATCTTACAATGCCTTTTTTACATTACAAGGCCGAAATATCCACCAATGTACTCATGCACAACATAATAAAGGAATCAAACCTACACACCATAATAAAATATCAATAGACTTGGATTTCATGACGGCCTATGCTAAGTATTGTCCTTCATTCCCAATAGACCAAACTCCACGCTACGTTGCGGACAAGGATTGAAAACAATGTTGGGAAGTTGAGTAATGGTTGCATGGGAGCAACTCTCGATACCATGTCATAGAAGTCAATGCTTCTCATCCCATGATCACTCTAGCAAAATAAACATTACCACAACCATGAAAGTGCACAAAAAATCAACTCAAAGCTTCATAATAGAATGATGCAAGTGATGTACATATAAGAGGAGAAAATTGCAACTAAGCACCTAGAACAATGGTGAATAACTTTCACTAACTAATATTTGAAGTAGATCTACTCCACACAACTAGTAAGTTAACTCAACATAATCTGTACACCTAAGCAAGCTAACACAACAAGTGTAGATATAACACAAGTGTAAGAATTATCTTAATAAACAAATAAAAGGATAAATAATAACCTACACTAACAAAAAAAATGACACTTAAATTATATTTAAAAATAAAAAATAGAATAAAATAATTATAGAATGATGAACTTCTAGTATTAGGCGTCAAATTTAGAATAATAATTAAATAAAACATTTTGTAAATGGGTGCAGGGATAGAGTGTGATGTATGAGAAATCGATCTTGTTTTTAGGATAAAGTGAGGGTAAAGCTTTTTAATATTACATATTCCTATTATTAGGATGGGGCACCATCTTGAAGAGAACAAATTTGTTATTTTATTTGTTTGACAAGAAGGCTAGACCTAGAGATTTTCAAGTGGGAGACATTGTTCTGTTGTGGGACAAAAGACATGAACCTCGAGGAAGCCATGGTAAGTTTGATTCTCTTTGGCTTGGTCCTTTCAAAATCAGGCACTTTGCTGGAGAAAATTCTTTCTATTTGGATTATATGGATGGATCTCCTCTCCCACTTCCTTATAGTGGGCAGTATTTGAAGTTGTTCAAGTCCTAGGTGATTAGGCAGTCCTTCTGTATATTGTGTACAGTGTTTTTGTTTTTGGTCTTTTTTTTGTTTGTTTCTTTTCTCATTGCATGTGTGTTGTCTTCTGTATTGGTTTTGCCTTTGACTCTATTTGCCCAATGGATAAGGCACTAGTTTGTTTTCCCGAGTTTTTCTATGGTTCTTGATCTTGCCTCGTTCCTCTATCCCAACCAAGTCATCCCCAGAAGACCCGAATGCTTGGGTTTTTAAATTGTACTTTAACAAACCACAGTCAGGGGACAACAAGTCCCTCCTCTTTAATGGGAGAGGTTCCCTTATTGAAAGCAAGTAGCAAAACTTATATACAAATGTACAACTTTCAAAGTGTGGATTCCTGATACTTTGAAACGTTTCACCCCTTGAAAGATCATCAATACGAAAGAATAGAAGAACTAAGGAGATGAGAGATGAAGAACATAACAATACTTTTAGGAAATATAGATAGCAGAGTATAACCTTATACGTATTGGGCGTAGGGAGATGCAGAATAGAATCATTCACTTTCATAACAGATATAATTCCACAGACACAAAGTTCCATAAATCATATAAACAAGAACACAAAGTTTCTTATCATAAAAGATGGATGATTCGCAAATTCGAACAAGGAAAGAAGGAATAGTAGAGGAAGAAAGGGAAAAACTTTTGTATTGATTACCTTGAATCTATTACATCTACAGAGTACCAGGATCCAACCTAACAATGGCGTAGAGAACCTCGCTAAATAGCTTCCAAAACGGTTACATTCGGTTACAAAAAATGATGAAACTAATTCAAGAAAACTAACATCTGAACTTCTCTAATGCCTCGGTCGTTTCCATGCACCTGCAAAGAAACCGGATGCATCACATCACGCCATTCATTCTACTTCCGCAAACTTTGAATTTGAGCCGTCCACGTGGGAGAAATTTCTTTGAAGCATACCTGGGGAGCCTTTTGCATTTTATGATTTTTATAGAGATTGTGCATTTTAGACATTTTGTCCGCCCATCCGCTTGATATAGACGACACGTGGCTTTACTTGAGTGGGGACGGAGTTGCGGCTCACTTTATAACTTTAACTCTTTTCAACAAAGGCTCAAAAACTCAAAGTGCTCCGCCAACCCGCCTTCCCGCTTTGACTTTTCAACATGGGCTCAAGACCCCAAGCGGAGTCGTGGATCATTTTATAACTTTTCACTCTCTTTTTTGGAAATAAAACCAAAATTCCCAAATTGCTCCGACGGCCCACCTTCGCGCTTTGACTTTCGATGCGGGCTCAATATTTGACTTTATCCTCGGCATGAGCGGGTCACTGGTCACTTTTAACTTTACGCCCTTTTGGAAACAAAGGTAAAATTCCTAAAATGTCCCGACAACCCGCCTCTCCGCTTTTGATTTTTCAAACCATCAAAACACAAAAAGGGCTCGCCTTTCCACCACCGCTTGAAACATGGCCATGTGTCCCTTTGTGGGCTTGTTACGTATTTTGTGTTTCACTAAGTCCCTTTGTTTGGTGAAGGCCTTATGTCTGACACAGGACACGTGGAGGCTTCCCGCTCATTTGGGAACTTTGTTTGGACCTGACCTTCGAGGTGCGCCGATTGAACACGTAAAGAGTTGGCGCACGTTTGGACCTACTTTTTGGATTCGCCTCCTGAAAGAGCGCCGAAGGGACACGTGGGGCTTTCACTGGTTCTCCTTTCCTTAGCCGATTCAATGGTCGGTTTTACCCCTTTTGACTTCTATGGGACCCTAGACACGTGGAGAGTTGGCGCTTGTTTGGGAACCGCCTTTGGCTTCGACCCTTGAAGGTGCGCCGATGAGACATGTGGCGTCGTCCACTGGCCTTAGAATTTTCAACGGCCGATTTAAATTTTTGAGGCTCTGACCACGTGGAGGGTTGGCGCTCATTTGGGGTTTGTCCCTTGGGTCTCACTTCTGAAGTTGCGCCGATGAGGCACGTGGAGGCTTCCGCCGACCCTCTTATACTTATTCGATTAAATGGTCGGCTATGTCCCTTTTCCGGACCTTGGACACGTGGAGGGCTGGCACAAGTTTGGGGTCTCTCTTTTAGTCGCGCCTTTTGAAGATGCGCCTTGATGAGACACGTGGCGTCGTCCATCGTTACCTTTATACTTAACCGATTTGGGCCCGCATGCAAAGTCTCGAAAAACTTCGAGCCCTTTCTTCAATCTTCTCCTGCACACTCTGATCTCCTTCACCGACCCTATCCCTTCATTGTTGGATTTGGAATGTGGGCTCGCATGACTGAACCGCCCCTTCGATTTTCTTATGCACGGGTCATGTTTGATCGATTTTGTCGGGGGGCAAAATTGGGATAACAGACACCAACTCAAAATTTTGAAACTTGACTTGAAAAATGAGGGGAATTTTGAGGGTGACAACAAATGTTAATGGTAGCTTTAACTTTGCTTTGGGACTACTAGGTGTTAATTCCTTTCAATTAGCATAGTAAATTTGACATGAACACACCCACAAGGTGTTGGTTTTAGTTGTGTTGTAGGTTGTCCTATAGGTTGATATCTCCCTTTTGGGGTTGAAGTCTCCAAATCCAAAGCCTTTTTGATGGCTCCTTGTAGAGAAGTAGGGCTGAAAGCTTTCACTAAACCCCTAAGAGATTCAGTTAAACCTTCCATGAACAAAACAACCAATCTCCTCTTTGTCACATCAAGTACCATCACAGAAAGCTTCTAAAACTCAGCTACATAGTCACTTCATCGAATGTACTAGTTTGAGTTGAGCTAATTCCCGAAACCAATCTTTGGATCCACTCGACAAATCTTTTTATCAACATGTCCTTGTGTGATTAGCCCATGGTAACACCACTCATGTGCTACTCCTTCCAAATGAAGGGTTACAAATTTGATGGCTTCCTCTTCCATCTATTGCCTATAAGGTGTTGGTTTTAATCTGTGTTGTAGATTGTCTTGTGGTGATATCTCCCTTTTGGGGCTGAAGTCTCCAAATCCAAAGTCTTTTTGATGGCTCCTTGTAGAGAAGTATGGCTGAAAGCTTTCATTAAACCCCTAAGAGATTCAGTTAAACCTTCCATGAACAAAACAACCAATCTCCTCTCTGTCACATTAGGTACCATCCTGAAAGCTTCAAATTACGCTACATAGTCGCTTATTGATTGTAGTTGTTTGAGTTGAACTAATACCCGAAAACGAATTTTGATCCACTCTAACAAATCTTTTTATCAACATGTCACTAAAATCACTATATTTGCAGATGAGATTGTGTGTTTGTCTGATTAGCCCATGGTATCACCACTCATGTGCTACACCTTCTAAATGAAGGGTTGCAAATTTGATGGCTTCCTCTTCCATCATTGGCTTGAGTAATAAGAAAGTATCCAAATTTTGTATCCAAGCATGAGTTGTACTCTTGCGAGTCGTCACAAAAGTTGAGAGTGACACTTTCCTAATGCTTGCTAACAAGTGTCTTTGATTAGCTTGTGGTCTAGGATCAACTCTTGGTCCACTCCTGCTTTTCTTCAAATTGATGAAATTAGTGAGCGATATAGCCTCTCTAATCTCACCTGGAAGTACCCTGTACTCCTCATAGCTGACAGCAATATCATCTGCTATAGATGGTTGAGTTTCCACCTCTAGAACTACTTCCTCCCTACAAAGGAAGTCAAGCTGAAGGGCCTGGCAATAGAACCAGTGACCATCCTCTAAGTGTGTTGGTTATTGTTCACCCCTAAAGAACTTCCCTCACCATTTGGAGCCCATACACATTCATACCCCGCATAACTTGGATCAACTAACTCATCGTATCGGCTAACATGTCATTGCCTTAAACAATATACATCTTTTGGGTCTCTGTTACCCATGACTTCTAGTTGTTCTATAGCTTTCTTTTTCTCCCTTTGTTGGTACCTAACTTCTCTGTCACTACCCTGCATGAAGTTCAAAGCTTTTATGGTTTCCTCTTCTTCTTTTTCCGTCCATGGGTTGGGAGGAAATTTGCTCTGATACCACTATAATATCCCTAAAAACACTTAAGATAAATCTGAATATTTCTGTCAAAACCTTAGGACAACAATGTATAAAATTAACTTTTATGACAACAAGTGATAATATGATTTTTAAACAAAAAAACAACAAACTACAATGCACCAAAACAAACTTTTATTTATTGATTTTGAACTAGTTACACAAAGAATACCAATGTCTAAATACAAATATTATGGAGCTAACTAAATGAACCCTTGTACCGTATGTACAAAATGACAGTTTTCTTGCTCGCTCGAATTGCTCGCTCACATCTCGATCTTCTCTTCGTTGACCTCTTGGGGCTCGGTCCCCAGAGCTTTTGCTTTCAATCTCTATGGTTCGACTTATTGGCATTCTCCCGCAGGTTGTTGAAATTCCTGGTTGTCCATATTAATGATGTGGATGTGGACTCTTCAATCGTCATTCTTTCGGAGGGGTGCCCTAATTTGCAAGTTCATTGGCTTCTGGCCTAAGGCACGGGGATCTTTTCAGCTTTTGCAAAAGTCTTGGAAAATTTCCTCTCGAGCTAGATTAAGCTCCTTCCGCAAGGCTTTTCCTAGACCTATTCAACAATTTTGTTGATCGCATGAAATTGTCAAATCTGGACCACTGGATCATGGGAAGAGTCGGTCTCTTCATCAAACCCTACGTCAAAAATTTCAACCCTAATTCTCGAATCCCTAACCAAAGTTTCGGTTTTATCTACCTATATGGCCTCCCTACTGAACTCTAGTGTGAAAGAACCTTTGAGCAGGTGGGAAACACGAGGGAATTCATTTGCACTACAAAACCAGAGGAAACCGGGTCCTTGCGGTGTATGCTATGATCTCGTGTTAATCTGGATATTACAAAACCTCGCCTAAAGGTTATCTCTGTGTCCAATCAAAACCAAAAAAATGGAAGCAGGATCTAGACTATGAAAATGTCACATTCTCATTGCGGAAATGCCATAAGCATGATCACTTTGCACAACAATGCCCGAAAAGAAGAAAATAGAGACTCTAAGATAATGGTTTTCCAAGCCCAAAAAGAAGAAGAAGAATGATAAAAATAAATGGAACAAGGCGAAAACCCTGACTTGGTTGAAACCATTGCAGTCCCCACCCAAAATGAGTTCAATACCTTGAATACCCTTGAGGACTCCTCTCCTGGCGAAGAACCTAGCTCTCTACTCAAGCGGTTGTCCTAGTTGAGATGGGTGTTAAAGATGGAGAAATTATGGAATCGAAGAGGAGGCAAGACGATGAAGAGGAATATTTTACTCATGATCAACTAAACACATTCTTTAACAATCGGATCAAAACAAAATAGAGGAATTTGATATTGTCATCAAAGTTGCTAAAATTGGAAAAGGCAAGTCGGGTGCCCTCCCTCAAATTCACGCAAATCAAGAAGCCCGAATCAACATTAGCAAAAGGTAGTCTGAAGCAAATTCGAAATGCTTTTGAAATCTCATGCAATGGACAAATAAAATCAGGCACCAGGGAGCTCACCCATGAGGACAAATGGCGGAGAAAAGGTTTGTCTCCCAAAATAGGTAAGAAAACTCAATTAGAGTCGATCACCCACAATGGCGGGTCTAAGCCTTCCCAATGTTAATCCTTTCTTGGAATTTTTGAGGGCTCAACGCCCTGCACAAACAAAGACTATTAAAAGAGTTTATTAATGACAAGAACCCAGACATTCTCCTTCTTCAAGAAACGAAGATGGAGGCTTCTCAGTTCAGCTCTATTTCTCAAAATTTGTGAAAAAGCGGAAAACATGTCTCTAGGGATGCCATAGGTGCTTTGGGAGGTTTGGTCATCCTTCGAAACCCTACCAAAGTCTCTGGCCAATTGATTGATGATTGTGTCAATTGGCATGCTATTGAATTTCAAGTTCTTGGTCAACCTCTAAACTTCATTTTCTCTAATGTTTATGGGCCTCAAAGCAACATTGCTAAGGAAACTTGTTGGTTATCTTTAAAAAGTCTCAAATCTTTGTACCTTGATTTTCTTTGGATCTTAGGAGGAGACTTCAATTCAATCATTTTCCTTTCTCGAGCAAATCGGCAAGTCGGGTGTTATCACCCAATCTGCCTCCAAATTTGCCCAATTTATTGAGGATTGTGAGTTGGTTGACATCTTTCCCAAAAATGGGAAATTCACTTGGACGTATAGAAGACTTGGAGGAAACTATGTAGTTGAATGCTTGGATAGATTCCTCCTCAGTGAGGATTGGATTCAACAAAGTATTTTGATCGAATCCAAATCTCTTGGGTAACGGACTCTAATCACTTGCCTATTCAAGTGACAATCTCTCCCTTTGTTCCTCCGACAAGAAGACCTTTCAAATTTGAACTAATGTGGCTTAAATATCCTTCTCTGGAATCCCTCACGGTGAATGGTGGAATACTCATATTGATGGCTCTAAAATGTACAAGGTTCTTGTTGGCAAGCTAAAAAAGTGAAATTCAAGTTAAAAGAATGGAATAAGCTCACTTTTGGGAACATCTTTAAAAAAAAGAAGAGATTCAAGTTAAGCTTGCTATTGTTGAGAAGTATATCCAAGAGGTTGGGTTACATGAAGAACTAAAAGAGGAAGAAGAATCTTTAGTTGACTTGTTAAATCAAGTTCTCCTTTAAGAAGAAATCCACTAGAAGAAACAATTTAGAATAAAATGGCTCAAGGAATGGGATCACAATACTGGGTTCTTCCATAAAACAATCCATAACAAGAAGAAATTTGAATAGGATTTCCAACATCTCTCTCCCCTCGGGAGAAATTGTGTCAGATTCCAAAAAAAATTGGGGAAGAAGCTAAAAGGTTTTTTAAAGACCTCCTTTCTAATTCTAGACTTGACAGATCTGCTACCAGACTCCAAATTCTCAATCAAATTCCCACGCTAATCAATGATGATTATAACCTTATGATTACAAATTTGATCTCTAAGGAATAGGTTAAATCTGTTGTTTTTTCTTTCAAACCCGACAAAGCTCCTGGCCCAGATGGCTTTCCTGATGGCTTCTATCAAGCCTTCTGGGATATAGTGGGAATTGATGTGGTCAAAGCCGATCAAGAACCCTACTCCTCGAAGGATATCCTCAAAGCTCAACACCACTTTCATAGCTCTCATCCCTAAGTCGGAAAATTCAAGGTACTTTGATTCCTATGAACTATTTCCCTTTGTAACATTTCTTACAAAATCATTGCAAAGGTTATGGCCAATCGTCTCAAAAGGATCCTTCCCAGGATCATCTCGCCCAACAAGGGGGTTTGTGGCTAAAAACAAATTCTTGATGGGATCATCATTGCCCATGAACTCATTCACTCGGCTAAAAGACAAAACTCTAGGAACATGCTCATTAAGCTCGACATGACCAAAGCTTTTGATAGCCAATTGGGATTTTATTATGGCTATCCTACAAAATTTTGGTCTTGCCTCTTTTTAGAGGATTGGATCTACGCTTGCATTAGCTCGCCTAAATTCTCTATCCTCATCGATTGTGAACCGACTAGTTTCTTGACTCCTCTCAAGGTCATTGCAGGTGACCCTCTTTCACCATATCTCTTCATTATCATGGTTGATTCTTTCATTAGATGGATTTCGCACTTTAAAGATTCTAGAGCTTTGTCTAATGTGCTTATAGCCAATGGTGCTCCCAGGATCACTCACCTCCAGTTTGCGATGATGGCACATTAGTCTTATCGGGATAGCCTCCATAGATGAGGCTCGACTTTCAAGCAAGCTTTAGACTTATATGAAGTTGCCTCGAAATAAATTGGTCAATAAAAGAAAATCAAAAAAATTATTCTTTAACACTAATAAAAGCTACTCAAATCATGATTTTCAAAATTTAGAAATCAACTCGGCTCTCTTGCCATGTTCCTATCTAGGCATCCCGATTTTCCAAGGCAGAATCTCCTTGGACCTTTAGAAGTCCACCATTGATAAAATCTTAAGGAAGCTAGATAACCTGAAAGGTAAGTGGCTCTCCTTTCTTTGAAGAATTCAATTGATATCTTCTTGCACCCAAGCCATTCCAATTTATATGATGTCAATTCTTCCTATGCCCTCCAAAGTTGCAAATTGTATAAAGTCAATTCAAACCAAATTTATGTGGAGTGGAACAAGTGATACTAAGAAGCTCCCTCTTGTTAAATGGGAAAACCTTTGCCTACCCCCAAAGCCCAGGGGTCTTGGATTCATAATAAATAAAAGAATGAACCGATCTCTTGGGGCTAAACTTGTTTGGAGAATCTACAAAGAAAAAAGACACCCTCCAAAGTATTATTCTCGGAGAAAATACTTGGACAATATGAAGCCTTAAAGGATCTTCAACACTCGAAACCACATTGTTGGCTCTCGTATTTGGAACCTCGTGACTAGTTCTTTGGGAATTATCAAATCATTGCTAAGATGGAATGTTGGAAAAGGCACTTTGACACACTTCTGGACGGATGCTTGGATTTTGAACAAGCCTCTAGCTAATAACAATCTTAGAAACTTAATGGATGGTGCAAGAGCAATATTGGTGCCATGGTCAAAAATTATTTCAATCCCTCCAAGGATGGGTGGTGGATTTTCGGTTCCTACCCATCTGGCTGGGGACAAGCAGGTTCTGATGGATCACCTCTTGCCTTTCCATTTCAACAACAGATGTGATGAGTTGGTTTGGATGGGCGCTAGAACTGTCAAACTACAATGTCAAAATGGCTACTCTGATTGTTGATGGGAGGGGTCCTACCTCTTTCCCTCATCAACAAGTTTGGTTCAAACATGGGCTTCCCCAAAGCTAATGCTTTCCTTTGGATTGCATACTGGGATAAAATTTTGACTCAAAACAATCTACGAAAAAAGAGGCTTTCAAGGACCTTCTTGGTGTGTTTTATGTCTAAAGGAAGGGAAGACACAATCCATCTTTTGATTCAGTGTGACTTTACTAGTCAAATTTGGAGACATCTTCTCTGCAAATTCAACCTCAACTTTGTCTTCCCTGAATCCCTTAAGGATCTTTTGGCTTGTTGGTTTTGTTGCACTCAATCAAAACCTCTTATTCAAATTTGGCAATCTTTCCCGCTTCTATTTGTTGGAATGTTTGCCTCAAAAAAACCGCATGATTTTCACTAATGAGAAAAGAGAGGTGAAAATTGTCCTATCGCAAACTCTCTTTTTACTAAGGGAGCTTCTTCATGTCTGGCCTCACAAATCAGGTAAGATTTTCCCTGCTAACAACATTGTTCTTCTCAATTGGAATAATGTGACGTTGTTTGGGTCTGACTCAAAAGCATCGCCTATCTTGGGAGGAACTTCTTGAGGAAGCCCTCAAGAAATAAAAGAACAACAGGTTATGTTTTTTTGGCTCTTCTAAATCTTGGCTTTTCAGAAATGCTCTAACAATTATGTTGAGGCCAAATCTCTTTATTGACCTCTCAATTATGAAACAAAGAAAGTGGGAGAAAGTCCTTGTCGAAGGTGACTCACAAGTTATTATTAATGTGATACAAAATGGTCATGTCAACAATTGGTAACTTTCCATAATTGTGAATGATTTTCATGCTCTCTGAGCCCCTCTTGATTTCACACATCTTTCGTAGTGCTAATAAAGTGGCAGACAAACTAGCTAACATTGGGGTGGATAGAAGCATTAAGAAAGATCCCCAAAGCCTCATTATTTTACAACCCAAAGATCTAATTGATTTAATGGGAGATTTACTTGATCAAGAAAATAGTAATTGGCAATCGGCGGTGGCCTTGAAAGGACAACCTAGCTATCCTCATTAACTCCCTTGCCTCATGATTTTTGGCATGCAACCAACTAGTTTCGCACGCTTTCTTTATGGTTTTTGCATGTGAGAAGGGTTATAAGGAAATTCAGGGCATTTGGTGGAGCTTGCCTAATTTTTCAAGAAGAAGTTTCCGGTTTGTTTTGTCAATGGAGAAAGGCAAGGGGATTACTAATTTGACTAAGCGCACGAGGAGGAGTGGGGAAAAAAGAAGCAAGAACACTATCAAAGAAATGGATGATCATCTGATCCATTGTTTCTCTCTGGATGATGTGCAATTTTCTTTTTGGTTTGTTAATGATTTGAAATTGCGTGAGTTGTTGAATGCTTACCACCTGTTGGACAAAGGCACTTGAATAACTGCAAAAGAGGCCATGGAATTATGGAAAACACTCTCATTGAGGGTGTGGAGGACCCCGTCTTCTGTGTTGGATGGCTACAAACTTGTTACGAGCCCAACTCTCTGCTAGACTTGGGGAAAATGCGGCGTTGGAAAAGTAATTCGGGTGATGGGTGACACTGGCCAATCTACTTCCCGACTTGACACCCTGAAGGTTGCGCAAATTATTGGTGTGCAAATTGTGTTGCTTGGGGCAAGCAATTCCTTTGCTTTGCACGAGGATCTTGAGCAAATGGGTTTCAATGTGAACCTGGCATTGGAGCAGATTTGGACTTTGTCTAAAGCCCAAGCCTAAAAGTATCAACCAAGGTCGCAAATTGACTCCATCTCGCATTATTCCTAGGCATCCCAACTAATCAATTTGAAGACTCTTGACTATAAGAATCGCTTTGCATGCACTAGACCCGGAGGCGAAAGCTCGAACTTCGATGGATCCTGAGGTGGTGCCTAGGTTGTGATCTCTAGCTCCTCTGAGGAGGACACTTAGTGTTTATGGGTTTGTTTTTACTTTGATATAATGTAATTTTGGTATAATGATAGCAACACCGACAAGGTTGCTTAAACTCGTATTGTAACATGTTCTCAAGTTTTTTTGTTAAAGTATTAATATAGATGGGCCATAAGCCCTTTTTTTACCTATAAACACTTGTACCTTGAATGCCCACTGTAACCCTTGAATGGTGTTGCTGTTTGAGATGTGAGGGATTTTGCCCTCAAACCTGTGTGCAAATTAGGGATTTCGTCTTCTATTGGATGATACAAAAATAGAAGCTACTTGCAAACAAAGATGTAGTTCATATATTTCCAAGATGATGAATAAACCCCAAATCCGTCTTTATAACTTCCAATCATTTTTCCAAAGTGGGCACCCTTTTGGAAACAAATGCATGCTCCATAAACAAATAAAATAATAACTGTATTCTCTTCAAGTTGGAACCCCATCCTAATAATAGGAATATGCAATATTAAAAAGTTTTACCCTCACTTTATCCTAAAAATAGGATCGGATTTCTCATGCAACCCACTCTACCCTTGGCGCCCCCATTATAAAATATGCTTTATTTAATTATTATTCTAACTTTGGCGCCTAATAATAAAAGTTCATCATTTTATTATTACTTTATTCTATTTCTGTTTTTAAATATAATTCAAGTGTCTTTTCCTAAATAAAATATTAAAATACCCTTAAATCACTTAATTTATTTATTTTCCTCTTTTAATTTTCTTTTACCTACGAAAAATTTAAAAAAAATAGGCTTCAGTGAATCCGAATTAATTAATTCTGAAAAAGGGATATTAAATTTAGCCATTTGTATCAGTCATCTCAAGATAACCTCCATGAGTAGTCATTACCCTCACTACATTTTTCCTCAAGTATTTTTGGTAATAATCACAAGGCAAGGGAACCCACTTAGCGCACGAGCACCACGAAGATGTTGATATGGGGTAAAAACAGTGAATGTAATCAGCCACTTTGGGATTCTTATAAAAAAAAAATTCATAATCAAAAATTTCATTCGGGTAATCATTACTCATGGAGGTCACCTTGAGATGACTAAACACACATTACGAGAAAATATAATTTAAAATCTATAGCTAATTAAAAAAGAGAAAGGGTGAAAATATATTATAGGGACTACAAGAAAAGAAAGAGGCTTTCTATCTCTCCAATATTTTGCCTTCTCACTTTGGAATTGATGATATATTACTAACAATTTCTAGCACATTTCTTTTATTTTGTCAAATAGTTCCCACAGGTTCATTTATGGGTGCAGGATCTTTTAAGCCCTAAAAAAGAAGCATAGATCTTACCAAATGCACAACTTTCAAAGTATACCGCCGCTCTCTTTAGAATCTTAGTTTCCCCGTATACCTCCTACCAGACATTTTTAATAAAATAATAACTGTGATTCAATCAAATAAAACAATAGAACAATCACATTAAAATACCAAAAGAAACGTGTTTTAGCAAGAAAGGTTGCAAAAGAAACTTACCAAAGATAACAGTAAGCTCACTATCATGTCACCAAAGAAGCTGACTATCAGGTTACCAAATAGTACAGGATAAGATATTGCATAAACACTCAATTTTAGTTGAGAAGTAGCTCTCATCCTGTAATTCCCTCTTCTTATTAAACCCGCAACAATAATGATGTTGTCGAGGATGGACCCACAGACCTCAAAGGAGGGCCTGTCTGCATAGCTCTCACAAGAGGATGGATAGCATCCCTGCTCATTATTGGTGATAAAATTGCAAAGAGAAGGGCCTACCATGGCATAAATTTTAACTTGGCAAAATGCCTTGCAACTATCACATATGAGAGCACTGCAACTGCTGAAAAACAAAATGCCACTGTCTGGTCAAGTGCTACAGCCATTGCTTCCCCTCTTTCTTCGGGCTTTGTTGCTGATTCCTGTTTGGGTCGATTCTGGACCATTCTTGTGTCATCTCTCATATATCTGCCGGTCAGAAACATATCAAAAAAAAAAAAATTATGTTTGAAGCATAAGTTTTTTAAAGCAAACTGTCTTACTTGCCTGACATGAGATATCATTTTTTTTGTGGTTAATTGTGTGGAGTATTTAATGATCAAGTCATTCCTTGCAAAGAGGTATTGGCAAATAGATATGGGTATGCAGGCTATTTTAACTTTCCATGGCTGGTGGGTGTTGCCTGTGCAAGTTTTCATGGTCTTGGGTTTGCTATAGTTTGAATCACAAGCCAATATTTGCAGGGAATTAAAAGCAACATTTTGGCCTCTTCTGACCATAAGTCATAATCTTTTTCATATAATCCATTCGCCAATTTCATCAAACATTTTTGCTTGTGAAGTTTGATGATTAATATTTTTCACATAATCTTATGTGTGATGATTGATGCATCTTCTGAAAGAAAGTCTGACCCTGCAATGAATTCTTCATCTAATGTCTCCAAGGTATTTGACTTGCTAGCTAGCTATCATTTTATCTGCAAATGCTTCTGTTTCTACCTGTCCACTTATCTACTCAGAGAATGCATTCTTTTCATGCATTTATCATCCCATTTTCCTGGAAATCCAACGTGAATTCATTTGAGTTATATGATATCTTTTTTAATTTGGATTGGTGTATTTGTTGGCTTTTTTTTTTTTTTGGAGATTGATCTGTAATAATCCATCATTCCGAAAAATACTGTTCTTATAATCCATAAGTTTTTCTACACATATGGCATCTTTCTTTCATGGGAATTTTAAATCAAATGCTCATTGAAGATTTGGGTTTTCTGCTTTTGACTTCTAAATACTATTTGAAGATTCGGGTTTATGTTACTTTATTCCTCGACTTTTACTGAACACATACTTTTGCTTGATCAAAATTTCTTCTATATGAAGGAACCCTTGTTACAGGATAATGAAGGGGCATCCGCTATATGAAAATAAATGGCAGCAAGAAGTTAAGAATGACATCCAAACATTAACTTGGAGGGTACAGTTCTAAATCTTAACTACATGACTGATTTACAACTCAGCTTCCTTAAGCAAAGCTCAATTCTTAACCACGGAAGACTTTTAAACATAGGAAAACTGCACATAACTATGCCAAGCTGATGGCCTTGAGTAAGGGGATCCATATAGAAGAGGAAAATAAATTGCTCGATTATATGTGGAAAGTGACTGTCAGGTTAATAATCAATCTGGTTATAAAAACCATGGAGATGGTAAGCATGTCACTAGTTTCATCCGATGTGATAGGTAGAAATAATGTAATTGAAGGAGTTATTGCACATTGATTCCTTATTGTGTGAAACTCTTCATTCGGCAGAAGAGTACAATAGGAAAGAAATTTCTACCCTTTAGTGGAGGGACGAGGCTATGTCCTAGTTACGAATTAGCTAGAATGGAGGCTGCATTCTTTTTCCACCATCTACTTCTCAAGTTCAGGTTGTTTGCTCACTTTCATTTGTTATATTGCCTTTTTTTTCCACCTTTTGTTGGGAAACAAGAAATATAAATATTACTTGTAAATTTTAATGAAATATGAAACTAAGGCTCTTTTTATATGAAAATAAAAATAATAATCTTCCTTTTAGTCTTTTGAAATCTGCACCAACTGTGAGATAAGATTATATGGTGCTGACCGAAAATAGAAATAATAATCTTCCTTTTAGTCTTTGGAAATCTGCACCTACCATGAGATAAGATTATATAGCGCAGACATTTGGTCACAATGCACATAAAGTAAACATGCCTTTTTTCATTTTTCTTGTGTGATTTCTACACCTCGAGCACATAATATTTCCTTTGCCTTGTTCCTGAATTGGGTTAATGGTTTTTCAGCTTTTGCAAATTAATTATTTCACTTGTTGCAAACAGATCTTCAGACCAATAAGCTGGCTTTTTCTTGCTTGTTCTCTCAGTTGATGCCAAGTTGGTAGTTCTGGAATAGGGTATGGAGAATTAAAAATAGATAATCAGAAGTGAAAGTCGAACTGATGTGTTTTTATACTGTGCCCTCACATAATTGTATGCAAAATGTGGATGTATGGAGAAGACACACCCACTGTTTGACAAAATGCCTCTATAAAACATAATTCATAGAACATCATTTTTCCGTCATTTCTATACCTTGAGAATGTACTCCAGGGCCTGTGGGTACATACCCACGTGGTTTTCTGAATTTAAATTGACTAAAAAAATCTCTAGCAATTGTAAAGTTATATCTAATCCTGAGTATATAGCTAAACCTTTGATTTCTGACTGCAGCCAGAGGCATGAAAGATCAAAGAACATATGAGAGACCTTTTGTTTTTTACTTTGTTGAAATCAGTGTTTACTATAACAATGCAGTTCCAACTGTTATGACATGGGAAAGATATATTTCACCTGCAGTCCAGATGAAATCATGAAAACCGTACAGGCATCACAACTTAAGGATGTGGTCCCATAGAAGGGGCTGCAGCTCCTATTTATCCTCTATGAGTGGTCGCAGGTTAAATTTCAAAATATGAAATAGGATCAAACAGAATCATTTCCTTCTAAGAAACAATGGCATATGATATGTATTTTTCTTCTATTTATTTCTTATCTAATTAAAACATTGTTGCCTATGGCTAAGTTGCCGCATTCACAAACTTCAAGGAAAAAATCGAAATTCGCGAATTTTAACAGTGCATTGAAAATCGCGATTTAATTCATGTTTTCTTTTCCTTTTTTGGCAATTTTTTCCATTTTTGGATTTTCGGTGAAAAAAACATGGATAGAAAAAATTTGCCATGGTCATGCAAGGTGTCGAACAATGCGAAGAAAAGCAAGGAGACAATAGCAAAAGAGGTGGATGAATAGGACCAAAAGCTATTCTCTCTCCATGTATCATCCCTAACCCAATGGTTACGTGAATAACCATACCCCTATCCTGGAACGAACCATTAAAGCAGCCGCTCCCAGAAAATAAATGCATTAACAACCTCTGACCTGGACAAGAAATTGTTAGTAACAAGTATGAAAATAGAAAGCCTAAAAAATTAGGTGAAAATATTTTTCTTTAAATATATATATTTTATTTTTTTAAATATATTGTACAAACGTACCTGCAGCGTATCGCACCCGGGGTTTTAAAAACAATCCATTTCAGCATACCAAAACCGTACCCATTCCCTGGCAGTCTTGCTTGTTACAAACAGATATGCAGCCCAATCAGTCCACTTTTTCTAGTGTTCTCTTGGCTTGTGCCAAGTTAGCAACTCTGGAATAGGGTATGAAGAAGCATTCCTAACAGAAATGTAGTCACGTGGTCAAAAATGCTTGGAGGATAGGTCATGCATGGCCTTGTCCTGTAGGTCATTAAACTGTTTGAAGAAATGCAACTTTGTGGCACTAGTCCTAATCATGTTACCTTGCTTTGTGTTTTGATGACCTGCTATCATGCAGGCCTCCAGTATTTTTCAACAGAAATATAAAGTAACTCATTAAATTACTCACTCTTAGAACAAATTATTTTTACTTTGTATCTTTTCCACTGTAATCTTTCTCCAAAATGTTCCTATAAAGATCTTGAGCATTTTTTGTGAAAATCCAAATTCAAAATTTAAAATATTTTAGAGATTAAAACAGTGGGTAATGCAGGTCATCACTTATATCTCATTTATGGTACAGAGCTCTATGCTATATGTCTTGAGGCAATGACACCATGGGCATGCCTTATTCACATCATAGTGTTCTCGAGCATTGCACTTTCCTGGCATTGCCTTAATGTGAGGTAGGCAATCTGATATACCCAGTTTGCCATGCTAAGTGGAATGAGGTTCCTTGCTTGATCCTTCTCCGGCAATGCATGCACCAATTAAACTCTTCAAACTGGTCACAGGAATTGCGAACTTCTCATCTCCTCGTCATGGCCTTGTACTTCATTCCATTGCCCGAGAACTAAGTATGTTCGATGATGATAATTCCTTAGTACTGGCTCAATCAAGTCCTCTTAAATTAAGCAAAACAACTCATATGGACATGATAAGGAATCTCTTAATTCAGATGAACGGAACACTGGTCTAAATTCAAATGATGTTGGTAAGCGTGAAGTGAATCCAAGTATGCACATGTCAGTAGAGGCTAATAAGTTTGTGGGAAGAAAAACGATTCTAAAGTTTTGTTTGTAGAAATACTTCCTGAACTTGCTACAATTCCACGATTAAAGTTTCATGACAAATTCACTGTGCTGGTTCATCTGAAAGTCTCATCTTCCGATGTTGTCCAACAGCATGTTAAACAAATGCATGAAGTAGGAGTTGAAACTACCACTGCATGTGAACTGGAATTAGGCATTCAAAAACATACTATCTCAGCAGAGAGCATAATGAGAAGCCCATTGCAGAATTCTCACCGGCCACCGATAGATCTGGTGACTGCTCTTGATGTGAGTGGCAGCATGTCAGGTACCAAATTGGCCCTCTTAAAGCGAGCAATTGGTTTTGTCATTCAGAATCTTAGCTCTCCAGATTTTAGAAGTAGTTGTGTTCTCCTCCACTACAGAGAGCTTGTTTCCTCTGCCCGCATGAATAAGGCAGGCCATCAGCAAGCATTACAGGCAGTGGATCTGCTTGTCTCAACTGTTGGTAAAAACATTGCCGAAAGTTTGAGAAAGGGTTTCAAAGTGCTGAAGATCGACATGAGCAGAACCCAGTATCTACTATATTGTTACCCTCTGATGGTCAGGATACAACATTGGAAATCATCGGCAACTCTGATTCACAAATTCCAGGAGGGTGTCAAATTACCATTGCCTGTTGCCAGGATCAATGAGGCATGCTTCACAGCATGGGTTTGCCACAATTCCACTCCATACATTTGGATTTCGGTCAGACCATGATGCTACATCTATGTATTACATAGCAGAGATGTCTGGAGGCACTTTTTCTTTCAAAGAGACAGGGGGCTTCATTCAAGACACTTTTGCATGGTGTAGTGGTGAGTTGCTTAGTGTGATGATCCAAGAATGCAGGTGGTGATTACCTCATCTAGTTCAGATGTACAGTTGATTGCTATTCAAGCAGGCGACTATCTAAGCAACATCATAAATGAAGGTCAACAGGAAGATTGGTGATTTGTATGTGGACGAAGAAAGGGACTATTTGGTTGATATTAAGCTTCCATCTTTGTTGATCTCAATCAACAGTAGCAGCTGCAATGACATGTTTGTTTTTAATGTAATTTACACATACAAAGATGCGCGTCTTTACCAATGTGCATAGCCAAGTGGTAAGGCAGGGGACTGCAAATCCCCCATCCCCAGTTCAAAACATGATGCTGTCTTGTTACGCCGAAGGCGTTTCTACAATGGGGTCGAACCCTCTTGCCTCTGACATATGACAGTAATGTTGGCGGTTCTGATTTATTCTCGTACATTGAACGTTGATCAAATAAATCTCCACCATTGCAGTCATTATGCCGATACAGTAGGGTCGAGGCTGAGGGGCTCTGACACATGACTGACAGAGGTCAGAAACATCGACGGAGGAGGGCGCGAGGCAGAGGACGTTGAGTCCGGTGCGTTGGTAGCCATTGGATGGAGGGGGATGTGGAAGCTGTAGCAGGAGGGAATCGTGGCAGAGAAGGAAACCTAGAGTTCTGTAGAGACGGGGAGGACATAGTTGCAGAGAAGAATTAAACAACTCTCGCAAGCAAGGTCTTACAGATAGATTGAAATGTTTAACTCCGGTATGGCAGCCGTAGGATGGGGGTTCATGATTTTTTTAGTCATTCCTTGATACGGTCTGCAATACTTAAAATCTATTGTATTTTACATGTGTGACAGGAAACCCTAGAGACGTACAGATTAGTGGAGGAGAGAGTTTGCCGAGGATAGAACAGTGCTGAGGAAGAACGGTAACCATGCCCGAAGTGCTATTCATGGAAAAACGAGGTTGGAAAACCGATAGATCGCGTGAGGGAGTAGTTTAGGGTTCCTGACTGGTGCGAATCGTGGCAAAGCGAGGTTGGGAAATGAAGATATCGGTTCTGAAAGGAGCTTAGGGTTTATGGATATGCCCGGTTTCTGTAAAGTTTTGTGCCTTTTCAAGCTGGAGGTATTACCTGTTTTTCTGCAGCGGCTGCTTCTGTTGTGTCCAGCTGGCTTCCTCCATGCAGGAGCTTGTTGTAGAAGGCGGTGTTCAGAACATACAAGGGTTTTCCCTCCTGCTTTGAGTGTGATTGTATTGCAACCGCTATTCATTGCACTAATCAAGCATTTTATCAAACAGTTCACGTGCCTTGTCTATGCTTCCACATTTTGCATACATGTCTACCAGGCAGTTGCACATACATCAGTGAAAATTCGTGTATCCATTATGCTTTGCTGCACGTCCATAGCGTGTGCATGTATCTAAGTAATTATAACGCATTTTCAACAAATCCATTTTGGGCATATCCTGCAATAATTACTTTCCACGATCCCACATTTTTTTGAGGCATTCTGTCGAACAGTTCACGTGCCTTGTCTACGATTCCACATTTTTCATACATGTCTATGCTTTGATGGATGCCCATACCTTGTTCCAAAGTTCCGATTTTGACACAGGCTGAGAGTATGTTGGCAAATGTAAACTCGTCGTGTTGAAGCCCTGTTTCTTGCATAGAGTGAAATAGGGTTACTGCCCTGTAAGGATAACCATGTCTTTTGTATGCTGCAAACAACCTGTTCAAAACCCTCTGGTTACACTAATTTTTTGTCTGAAACCCTCGGAGGAAGAAGGCGATTATTGAGGGCAATAAATACATTTTGCTCGGGATCGGTTCGCAGACCTCGTACAGGCAATAACGGAGCCTCTTTCAACACATTTCAGATAAAATTCTGATTGTTTTTGTTGTTGAGATGATTCTGCTTGAGATGCCCTCGCGCTTTCTTCTTCAGGTTTTGCTGAATCGCTAAAAACGTGAGTTATTTATTCTTTTACTTACTCGAAACCAAATAATCAACATTGATTTTTGCAATAACATTTTACCGTGCTCTGAACGATTTCCCTTTCCGCTAGCAAAAAGATTTTGATGTAAAATATTTGAGGTGTTCAGAGTGCATAATTTTCAAAACAAACATATTTTTTCTGTCTAAGCTTGAGGTAAAAGACTTTCATGTAAAAGCTTTTCACGTAAAAGATTTTCATGTTAAAGGTTTGAGGTGTTCATAGTGCATAATTTTCAAAACAAATGTATTTTTTCTGTTTAACCTTGTTCAAGCGCATCAAAGTATGCATCCATGATTTTCATGCCCGTTGTGCTCAAAATATCCACAAGCGCAAAAAATGTCGCACAATAGTTAATTGCTTGAAAGATTTATATCCTGGAAATCTCTAAAATAATTATGGATTATGGAAGCTCTTAACTGTCTTATTATGTTAATATGTGGCGGTTTGTTCCAAGTTTCTAACTTATGGATAATTAATGAATGGAATTATTTTAATAACTTCCATGAGGCTGAAATGGTCTATGTGACAGAAAAGCCAAATCTGCATCTCATGTAATGTTGGAGTGCACAAAGAGCGGAGGGTAAGTTTGAGGTTCTATGGATTCCTTCTGGAAGTAGACTTTATAGTTCCATCACTAATTTTGATTAGAAATTCCCTTGTTTTTGCAAGCCTTGGCTGTTCATATGGGGCAGGCATGTAGGGGGAATTCCATGACAAATTTCCATTCTGTCTCAATCTTCCGCTACCCCCATTGTGGCAATCCATGTTGAAGTGGCATTCTGTCTCAACTCCTGCTCCTTTCCATTCTTACAATTCACGTTGAAGTGCCATTCTGTATCAGAGCTGGACTATGTTATAAAACCGATGTACACAACCTGATACATTTCTCATTTTTGCAAATTAGTTTATCTCAGAGGTCAAATGACTGAAATAAGTTAATTCACTGCCTAACCACAGGCCGATCTCTTCATAATATCTTTGCCCTTAATGAAGGTGCCAACCAGATTTGTGACGCCATCAAAATTCAACACCAGAGCTCTGTATGGTCTTAGCTATCAACAACCGAGTCTTTATAACAAAACATCCAAAGTCATAATGATGTTTACAATACCTTTAGTTTTATAGTGTATATGGCCACATTTGGATGCCATATGAGATCTGGATCATTTATCTAGAAATATACATTGTTTCTGGTTAGATCTACGATCACCTAAGTTACTTCAATCAAAGATATCAGGCTTTTGAATTTGCCAATAGCACCATATTTTCTCTCACAGGATTTTATTGCTATAGCTAGAGGATTTCTTGATGCTCTGCTACACATGACTGTCCACTTGAGGTTGACAACTTGACAGTATCTGTTTTATAGGTTCAATAATTAAATAATCTGCTCCAACATGTCAAGCTGGGTTGATCTAGTTTAAGCACCCCAGGTCTTTCCAGCCTCAACCATTTTTATGGAACGGGATACCTTGGGGCTTGTTCTCAAAGCTTGTCTTATATGGAATTAGCTTCAATCTTTTCTTTGACTTGTTTGCACTCGAGTATGATGTGTTTTTACCCCTTCTCCTGTTTCTCACTGCATCTGAGAATTTTGATTATACTTGATTTCTGATAATTGAATCATACACCGATGTAGTGTATTGAGAATTACTTGGGTGTAGTGGCTTAATGTTTCGACTTCCCTGTATGCAGTTTTGTTTTGCAAAGGTAAGCAATGTTGATCTGAAATAATGTTCTTGTTCCTTAATGCCGTTCCTCTTTACCAGGGAGAAAAAAATTGCATTTTTGACAATGTAGCATGTAGATTGGTCTTTAAGAGAAAGTATCAGAGCAAATTAATCTTGTTTATTCTCAAAGCTGGAGAATTTAAGGCACTCCTTACGGGAATTCTCTCTTGTCTGCTTCTTTGGGTAACATAGGCCTAGATTGGATGCATGGTGAATCGATGATGCTAAGCATATATTTTTTTCTGTGTTTTAAGGCTCAAGCTCAGTGTAAGACTATTTTTTCCCTAATACGGCACTAGGATAAAGAGAAATGAACATGTGGCGCTCTACACTAAAGCTAAAATCCTACCACTCTCACTAACACTAGGCAAAGGTAGTCTAAAAACCATTGCAATCTTTGGATACCTGCTATTTGATTTTTGAGGGGTTAAGTACTTCACAGAGTACATTTAATCGTTATAATTATATGCCTTCCTCCAATTTTTCTTATATTATGGAATCTAAAGTACAATATATTAATTATATTTGGCGTTTTAAAGCAACCATCTTGATTGACTAGGTTTATGACCTTATTTTCTTTTCTGCATATCACCTTGGAGCAGCAGTTGACTTTGGGAGAGCAGAAGAGGGAGGCCAGTAACCTTTTGGCATTTTTGTCAGATTAGAGTAGATTCCAGTGTTTTACCCTTTTTGTATTTCTGGGTCAATGTTTTATCTCAGAATCATATCCTTTATCATTAGGGTTGGATGCCTTACCATGAGTTTTCTTACCTTGAAATTTGGTTTAATCATCATTCCTTTCTAGGATATACCTGTGTTTTTCTTTTGTCCTGTTTTCTTTTCCTAAACTATAAGCATTCTTTTATTGCATGACAAATGTGTCAAGACTTAAATGGCTTTCTGTAAGTTGAGGTAGACTACGTTTTCAAAAGTTCAACCTGCTTATGCTTAATGTCACAATGAATGCCACAAGGTGTTGCGATAAATTTATTGTGATGAAAGACACATATTTAGTAATGCATTGAAATGCCTTTGAGGTTAGGCTTCAAATTTTTTATGATGGTTCTGCAAGCTTCTCTAGACACACCTGTAGGGGTTTGGGAACTCTCAAAACTTGGGCCAAGAGTGAAATAAAACATGCTATACAATATAATGGGAATACTTTTATCCCACCAAACACAATACTAAGTTGCATTGACACATCCAAGGGATAGAGTTACAACAGAACTACACAATACCAGCCTATTACCTGGTATGCTTTAGAATTATGAAAATATTGCTACTATTCTGTGGGGTTGAGTCAGTATTATTAATTCAAAAGCAGTAATACATAGTAATTAATATATTAGGCAGATACCAGGTGTGCTCTACGAGTGGTATTGGTGGGTGACATAAGGTCAGCAGGCTTAATGCCCTCTCCGAAGCTTTGAATTGAACGAGATGTTTGAGAAGCTGGGTGTCATTTGGAATACTTCTTCCAGGATACTGTTGATTCATGAGCAACCTATTTGATAGACTTTTCAGTTTCTTCTTCATGGTTCTGATGTCAGCGGAAAATCATCTTACACCTCAGGCTTGTTAGGATTGCTTTTTAATGCCAATTTAAAGCCCAGAGGTAAGGCCCCAGCTTCCATCTTGTTGTTTGTTGCTTTTAGGGCATGTACAATGAAATCTTGTATCAGATTTGAGATTTCCTTTCACCATCCCTAATGACATCCACAGCTAACATCATTGCGGTCCAAAAAAATTCTCCCTAAAAAAATTCATTGCGGTCCATCCTAGCTTTGGGTGCTGCCATCTAACATTACTTTCCTTTTGCTTTGTTCCCTAGATCCTTGTGTGGGGGAAGCCTACTCTTGTACTCTTTGGACTTTTTTTTTAATAAAGTGGATAGATTTACAACATGGATACTATAGGCACTGCACATGTATGTAGGACTATCCATTATTCTGGAATTTTCCTAATGGCTTCAATGTTGGACCAAACCCTCATCCTGGCTGTGGCCATTGCGGCAGTGTGTCTACACTGTACAGTGAAGGGCGAGAAATGCCCGGAGCAGAGAAACAATAACTAGTGTTTTTTAACATCATAGCAAGCCCGAGTTATTTTTCTCTCAAATCTGTAATTTAAGATGCAGGGATCCACAATATGTATCCTATACCAATCATTAGAAAATTTACCACTATGATTTTGTCTTTTTCCAAAGTCCACTTTTAGCAAAGTAGATTTCATATTGTTACTTACAAACTTTGCTTTTGTATTTTTGATATATTTATTAAATTATTTATGTATGGTTTTCATGTTTGTATTTTCAGGTTGGAAAAACCTGTAGAGCTGGATTACCAATTGGTTGAATTTGATGATGTACGGTACCATATTCAGGTAGAGTAAAGGTTCTAATATGCGACTAAAAGGCTGGTGATGGTAGGAATGACTTACTAGAGGCAACATAATTAGTTCTTGTTATATTTGTCCCTTATCATGATATTTAAAGCATGCTTATGAAGTTGTCAAGGAGCTTTAATTTGAAAAAGGAAGGAAATTGTCATGATTTATTTTTAGAATATGATAGCAGGTGTCTCTTGTAGTACCATGTCACTTTGATTTTTTGATTCGTTTTGATTAGCACTTTAGGATAGGTGCAACTTTGAATAGGAAATAATAACAATGCTATACTTTGTACAGGCAACAGTGAAGGATCCTCATCGTATGGTTTTTTCAATCTTAATTCCATCTCCACCACCTGAGACTGTTTTTGCTGGTGGACTCCCATTTGGTGTAGCAGAAGCTGTAAGAGGAGCATATGGCGTTATAGTGAAGATTGATGACCCTCCAGAAGATGGCTTTCAGCTTACTCTAAAGATTGATTTGACAAAACTTCCATCAGATGAAGGTCCAGCGAGTTTCTTACCCAAGGTCATAATAAGCTTTCTATATAGCTGATTGATGACAATGTATTTTAGCTTCTAAGCTGAATATTGTCATTGTTCAGAATAAAGTTTTATGGTAATTGTTTGGAGTAAAGACTTGGTATTCAATCTTTGATAGAATTAATCTTTAGATGACCGTAGTAACACTGGGATGTCTGGAGAATTGTAGCAAGTTGTATTTAATTTTGTTTTACTCAACTAGAATTTCCGATGCCATTCTCTAGGATATATTCGTATTTTTGCAATGTTGGACTATCGACACTTGGAGAGCATGTGGTTACATTCAGAAGCCCTTTTGTCAGGAAAGCATCATATGTAGAAGCCTATTGTCTTTATTTTGAAGTCCCTGTTAATTGACATGTTTATGGACTATTTCCAGTTGTAGGAATTAAATATGTTAATTACGAAAAATCAGAAAACGAGATAAGTCATCGTAAAATCAGATAATGTTTCTGTCACTATTGTTTTAATTTCTCTCGTCATTTCAAATAAATGTTTACAAGTATTTCACATATTTGCGTGAGCACTAGAGTAGATGAATTCATGGTGGGAGAAAATGTTAGATAAACATTTAGCAAATGTGAAAAGCTAATAAACATGCAGTAATCATGTTTTTCTTGGCCTGTTCATGCTCTGTTGCTGCCCTCTTCCATTATTCACTTTGCATTCCTGGATTTTCGTACAAAACAACAGCGTGGATTGTGAAAATATCCAGAATAATAATCAAAGCTCGTTATACCGAACATTCTTGACATGCCCAGACAGTCCTTTTCCAGGAAATTCATTGGAACAAGTTTTGGGTTGACACAAGAGAGCTTAAGTTATGCATTGGTAATGACCCCCTGAAAAAGTTGTTTTACTTGAATTAATTTTAATACACACATTGATTTCCCTGGTGTTTTGTTTGATCGGTGCTTGTTATTGTTGGAGCACTCCAAGGTTGAAACAAATATGCAGCACGTAGTCAAATTGGATATTTTCCAGAAACTTAAAAGAAATAATATCCAAAACAGATGCAACACTTAAGTTGGAGAATAAGTTTTGTACAAAAGCAAGTGAAAGGGTTGCACGTGAAAGAACTAATTTCTATTATGAGAATCCAAAGATCACCATTGTCTACTGATAAGAATCCACCAACAAAATTCCCCTTCACACCGGCATCAAAAGACTGTAATAACAATAAAACATGCCATGTGGAACAATTTGGCTTTGTGGGTCTGTTAGATGTTTAATTCATGTTATATAGTAGTTGTTAACTTCAACTGTGATGCAAGGGCATCAGTAATAAAGCTTCTTTCATGTCAAATTTCACCATGAGCCTTTTCGACCTTCTTTAAGAAAAAATTACAAGGCCTTGATCTGCGTGTATGACATATTCCTTTAATTGGCTCTTTGTTATTCCTTGAAAAAATGATCCCGGAAAGCAATTTTTGTGGTTAACATCTTCTGTGGTATTTTGTTTTTGAAATGAAATAAGAACCACTCTCAAATAGCTTGTGGGATTGAAATTTTAAGGATGGCTGAAAAGAACTTAGACTATGGACAATTTACTCATTGTGAGCTGGATCCATTTGATGAGGGTCATTTACAAAGGATGTAAAGTTTGATAATTGGAGATGTTTGGTTTTCTATTGTGTCAGGATTCAGGATAAAGCAGCCACAAATAAAAATGTCAGTTTGCCTATATCTAATGGCACGACAAACTCTGAGGTTGAAAAGAAGTGGAATCTGCAAGTAAATTTCTTTATCATTTTGTTCTTCAATTGTAGATTTATAATATAAATTGCGACTAAAAATTTGAACTAATTTCCTGCCTCTTTTTGGGGCATTCTTATATAGGTGCATAGTGTTCCAAATTGTAAATTGAATTTTAACTTTTCTTTGTACATAGCTTCACATTTTGCACTCATGCTTAGTCAAAGATTAAATCTTAGCACAATTCCAGGCTACAGCTTGAATTCCTAACCTTTTTCTCAAAATTTTGCAGTTTACTACAGTTTGGATTTCAAATATAGTTTACTTTTTTTGTCAAATTTTCTCGGATTTTTCTACAGTTTGCACTCGGCAGTATAGCCACATGAAATATTAACTTCATTTCAAACAATAGTTAAAATTTCGGCCTATTTCCTTGCACGTTTCTTCATTTTTAGGTGATTTACATGAAATCTTTTACCTTAATTTTCCACTATTCTACTACACGTTTGGTCTAAAATTTTGCACTCTACTACAGTCAGATGATTTCTGTATTGAATTTTGAAATACAATTTTATTTTTTGTTGCTTGTTTCTTGATAATTTCACACTCCTATCGAATATGGTCTATATTCTGGTATATAGAGTTCAATTGTTTGATTATATTGTCTCAATTTTTGAAATGAACATAATTTTTCTAATATAGATTTCGATGTTCAAAACTTTGATTGTCTTCAGGATCAGAATTTACTCCCAGACACAGGCCCTGGCAGTGTTCTTTTCGACTATGTCCTCTGAGTGCCTCAAGAAAGTGGAGCTCCATAATGGTCAAAATG
The DNA here is from genome assembly GCA_018340775.1 of Taxus wallichiana var. yunnanensis. NCBI lineage: Eukaryota > Viridiplantae > Streptophyta > Pinopsida > Cupressales > Taxaceae > Taxus > Taxus wallichiana. The sequence goes on from CM031238.1 coordinate 859,460,495, forward strand.
CTATTGTTGCTGTGAATGTTCATTATGGATACAATCAGGAAGACTCTGTGGTTTTAAACCATGCATCAATAGATCGTGGGCTGTTTCGAACCATGCATTTCCATACATTCACATCAGAGACAGATTGTGATGACAGTAACTCTAAAAGTTCATCCAAGCTAGACTTAGATTTTGGAAAGCCAAACACAGCAAACCCCAGGGTAGATAAGCTTGATGATGATGGATTGCCTTATGTTGCATCATACCTATATAGTGGATGTAAAATGAATGGATTGAGTTTCAGTATCATTTGTAATTATGTTAAAACCTGAAATACAGATTATTATTTGGCTTCATTTGAGCCCTTGAATAACCTTTGGTGCAAATATAGAGGAAAAGAATCAAGAAAACTGTATCTGTACAATAGTCCGACATGGGAAAGCCTCTTTTTAGTGTATTTCTTCCATACAATTGTTTCTTCTCACATAGAACAACAGTAAGGTAGAAATTGATAAATATAAGTAAACATTTATTGTAGCGGCAGTTGTATCCTGTAGAAAGTTGAAGGCTATTTACAAAGCACTTTGAAAATTCCTCTAAACCCCCTATAGCTTCAAATCCATATAGACAACATATGGCGACATCAATTGTGCAAAATAGAGAGAAAATTTGAGGGAACATGTTTTATTCCATAAATTTTTGTGTCCAAGGGAGGAAACATGTTTTATTCCATAAATTTTTGTGTTAATCCCCCATTTCGAGAGGTTCTCATAGGTAGTTGCCTTTAAAAATGGCTTGGGCATTATCTATTCACAAATCCCAAGGACTCACCCTTCCTCGTGCCACCATTGACATTGGATTCATCGAGAGACCTAACCTTACTTTCACTGCTCTTTCACGAGTTCCATCCTTAATAACATTCGTATCTGCTGGCTTTCTCCTTCGACCGTTACTCCAAAATTTCATTTGCCCCCTCCTGCAATTCTGAAAATGAAGAACTTCGTCTCCTTTCCCTTCCATCCTCCCCCGCCTCCTAAAGCATCCCTAGTTTTCTTCTTCGCTTCAGAAACCTATCGCCCCCCACCCCTTAACGCTCTTGCGTGCACTAATGTTGCCATTTCCGGTTTGCCGTAACTCACCCTTCCTTCCCGTATCTTCTTCTACAACATACTCCAGTGTACATCTTTGGTTTGTTAAGATACATAATAATATCTTCTACCCCCCCTTCATTGTTTTGTACATTCTCGCACATGGATTGTTTTTTATCTACATTACTTTCTAGGTTGCTTTCTCTTGCTTCTTTTCTTTGCCATTTTAAACATGCTTGGGATTTTCATTAACATTTAATTTACAACTCCCCATTTCCATTTTCAAGCGCTCACATCGCACACCTCGCGTCAGATTGCAAGATTAGGGTAAATAAAGTGAAAGAAATGTGGTAAGATCAATTACCAACAGTATATCCCTATTAGGACGTACTACCAGGGAATTCCTAGTGATGAAGCTTATATAATACATCAAAAAGTATATAGATAAAACTCGCAAATTGAATCAATCCTTTACAATTCCACCCCAATAAAAATGAAATTATAATTTATTTTTAAAATAATTATACTAATGGAGTTATAATATATATTTCCGCATCTACACATACTATAATGCCTCCATATTCTATTTGACAAACTACAACCAAGGTTGTCACAATTTAATATGACATAGTCTAGAAGATAACATTAACATCGGTGATCAAGCAATATGTGGGTTTTACCTCTATATCCTAAGAGCATAAGTTCGATAATAATCAAATTCAACATGTTTCCACTATATAAGCATTACATATATCTAGGGAAAGATCTCCTAAAATAAGGAGTCCTATTCACACTCCCTATAACCACTCCACTAAATGGGTGTTCCAATATATTATGTGAGAACAACCCATTCTCCTATTTATGTAAGTTGTTTAAACAACTTACATAATATTATAACAAATACATTAATACATATAATTCTGTAATGCGATCATCATGTACTTCGTGATTACGTAACAATCACTTACATTTTACTTCAAGTATTATTTTCTTACCTAAACACTAACACTCATATGTGAGGACTATTCCTAACATTCCCTAGTGCTAACATGGGAGAGAGTGTAACACTCTGTGAGGCTCTATCTTCTAATGCCTCGCTCTTCAGATTCATTCCCATCAGCAAGTGTGACATTTGTGGCGTAAGTTTTTATCATCAGTGATTATTTCCTCACAATGCTAAAAATGAATGCTCTGCTTTCCTACCGATAGCCTTGCATCCAATTTACAAGCTTCAAGGAAATTACCCCATTTACTTTAAAAAGTTCACTACAATACCCCTTTTATAATCATCCCTCCTTTTAAAAAATATTCCATTTAGGAAAACATGCTCCTCCATTAGAAAATTGATCCTCTAAAACTTCATCCTTAAGTATACCTTTTAAAAGTAACTTTTACCAAATTGAAGTATGGGGTACTTAGTGGGTGTAAACCCTAAACCACCTTCCAATGTTATGCCTTTATAATAGTTTCGCAACCACAGGGAACTACCAACCCACTATATATTAATGAATGTTATTGATTTTATCTTTTAAAATCGTGATTTTTGATTTAAAAAGATAAAGAATTTATTACCTTGCTTATAGGTTTGGGCTTCAACTTTGCAATTAGGGTTTGCATTTGGGTTTTTGGCCAAAATATTTCACTATGAATTTGCTTTGAACCCATGGTCTCCGCCGAATAGCTCGAGATGGGGTGTGACAGATCCACTCATGTAAATCGCTTGATCGAGACTTAGAAAACCGCATAGAGGGAGTGTTAAACGCCAAACTATGTGATGAAGAACATGTGATGCGGGGAGTCATGGACATTTTTAGATCGGGTTCTCACCGAATCTTCAAAACAGGTATTCCTCAATACATGCAAGAAAGATTTAGCTCTCGCCATCTCGGGGAGAAATGCACCCTCACCTAAACAAGTCTAGATGAGTTTGGGGAAACGATACTCGACGATTTCAAAGCCGGAGCAGGGGTGGATCGCATTCTACCCAATGCGTAGCGGAACTCGTGTTCATGAATCTCCAACCAAGTGAAAGAGTCGAGGATGAAAGGAGCTCGGATCTCTCATGTGTTAGCTCACTACGGAGAATACAAAGACAAATTTGTGTGCTTGGTTTTGTGAATGCAACTTCAAAGGAATATAAAGGAGATCCATAACACCGGTTTTCATTCGAAAGAAAGAAAAACACTTGATGCATACAAAACAGATGAGTTAACCAAAGAAAATTTCCAATACACTAAGTTAAGTTAATAATCCAATGCACAATCCGACTTAGAGCCAATCCGGATGGACTGCTTGAGCAGATTCACCTAAGTCAGCAGGGTTCTGGATTTCCACTACAGAGACCAGATCGCCTTTGAGATTGGAATTTGCTAGGAGTTCCAAGCTTGGTGTTAGATCTTCCATTCAATAGGGTAGTGAGGCAAAAGAGAACTCACTATAAGGATCCAAACTTGATCGCAATGTCAAATCCAAAATTGATATGAACTTTAAGAAGCTGAGTCTGGAAAAGGACGAGTTCCCACGCAGGCTTTAGCCTGATCCGGGACCATCAAAGTCACCTTGCCATAGTAATGCAAATTTCTCTTTAAATAAAAAAATCTCTTTGTAATGCAAATTTTATCTCGTAAGATAAAACCATCAAACTATTGTTCAGTGCGGTTTCAAAACTTGTAAATGTAAATTTTCAAATTTTTAAGCTCAAATCTTGTATTCCACAACAGAGATCTGCAACATAGGTCCTTGAAATTGATCAAGATTTATCAAATTTGAAAACCACTTGAATCTTGTTATAAAGGAGTCAGCATCGAGGTTCACCCTAAGAATGCGCTCTCCAAAGAATGATTTTTTCTTCCCTTGTTTACGATCCAAATGGTTCTGCCTTTTGAGATCTGGACTCAAATTTGAGGTTTGATTATCTCCTAAGTGCAGCAAGAAAAAGTTAACCCCGCAAGAGTGCTCACACAACACACAAAACACCAGTTGGTGGCTAATCACGCTAATCTTAAGCATGAACACAATGACTAAAATGGATGAAAATCGGCAGATAGAGCAAACACAATGAAAGGAGAAAGGCGATGCAAATGAACGACAAATGCCAAATGGTTCGGCTAAGTAGGTCTGTGGTAGCCGCTAGTACTATTAACAAATACGCAAGAAGCGGGTGAACATACTTAACAGTAGGGTTTTACGAGGTTCATGGTATCCTACTAGCCTTTGCTCGCACGTTTTGACATTATGAACATATGGATGAGCACAGTGCAAAGGTAAAAGGTTTGTCGCAAGGTCTGTGGTCTTTGCTAACCTGCTCCCTAAGTCTCCTCGACAAACTAAAACATGGTGGAGTGGAAAATCGAGATAGGTCTCTTTCAAAAAAACCTACTTTGGATATCAAATGTGGATTTGACCCCACATCCGAAGAGCATAAGCTCAATAATAATCAATTCAACATGTTCTCACAATATAAATATTACATACATACGTGAAAGGATCTCCTACAAAAAGGAGTATTATTCACACTCCTATAACCATTCCACTAAATGGGTGTTCCAATATATTATGTGAGAACAACCCATTCTCCTAATTATATAAGTTGTTTATATTATAACAAATACATTAATACATATAACTATCTCAATGTGATTGCTATCACATAACAATCAGAATATCCCTCTTTCTCGACCTTTGGTCTTCTTTTGTCTACCCGACTTTACCAAAGGGTAGACAAACAAAGTAAATATCATTAAAGCACATATAATGAATTAATAGACTGTTTAAGTGACTTTGACTTAGGAAAGTGCATTTAAATAAATTAATTAATTATTTAAAGTGCCTTCCTAGCCAAAAATGCGACTTGTTTGGGTAATGGCCAAATAAACCCAAAAATGCGACTTGGTGGGAAAATAAAATTAATTAATTATGAGGATTGGGAAAAAGTGCGACTTGTTCCTTTGGAGGGTTTTTTGGCTATAAGGGAAAAATGCGACTTGGGGAAAGGGCATTCAGATTATTATTATTTTTCCCCGACAGTTAGCACTGAGCTTATGCAGACAAAATCCAAGGACGGAAACCCTCTGGATTAATCCTCTTGCGGACAGAAACCCCAGGAGCAGTGAGAGAAGTTTCCATACAAGGATCTTCATGGTATTCACAAGTTTTTATTATTCCAGCAGTTAGAGAAATAAATTGCAGCAAAGGGGACATGGCTGACTTTGCACTTCCAGTAGTGGGGCCTACTTCTTCTACAGCTTGTTTTATGTCATGACGAGGTATTTTTCATGATAGATATTTATTGTAATTCCCAGCAGCAAATATATATCAAATCGATTTGGTTTGAATCATTTACAGTGGGTTTTTTGTCAATCTTTATTATTAAATCTATCTTACAGATTTATAATTGTAATGCCGTAATATTTAGCATCGTAAAACATTATTAAATACACAAGCTGAATTATTAATGAAGAAATCTGCCTATTAAACCCTAGCGCCTTTTAAGTATTCACCCAAGCTGCATGGGTTTGGCTTTATTTAATTTATTCTATGCAGCTTTTAGTGTGGTGTTCTATGAATTCTTTTGGTATTATCACTCATATTTGAGCCGTAGCAATATTTTTTTTTTTTTTTAAAAAGTATTCAGTAAAAAAGGGGTTTGGGATCTTTCAAAGGTATCAGAGTAAGTGTATCCTCTAAGCCCGTGTGGGAAGGAAGCCGAGAGGGTATTAAAACAGAAATCAGCTTTAATGCAAAGATGCAGAGAGGACGGTCCACACAGATACTTACACCTCGCATGACGCAGCGCACTCAAGCCGGTATCACAGAGGTGACCAAATGGAATATTTGGGTGAGAGACCCGAGAGTCCTCGAGAGAACAGCAGATCCAGATAGGGATTTCATTCGGGATATGGCAGCCACGCAGAGGCGCTTATTACAGGCACAATGGAGCGCATGGGCACTACTTTGGACATGTTGGGCACTAGACATAGGCCGCTAGGCAGTGCGGCAGAGGGATAGATCCGTATCGGGTGCACAATGGTTACAGGATCATACAGATCACCTTCGTGAGCTTGGGAGTGTTGGGGATCGCCACGCCGTGAGCGGAGGCATACTATGGCATGCATGAGAGGAGACCTACACGAACTACGCGATAGCCTATGCAACCTAACTTCCTACCTGAGGTGACCCACCAGGAGATGGGAGGGACTAATAGAAGAAGTAGCTTTTCTGACACTCATTATGGTAGTCAATGATGAGTGGAGGAGTTTGCCGCAAAGATGTGAGGGATGTATTTCCCCCACGTATTGTGCTTGTGAGGGAGAGACAACATGAGGGATGGACAGAGACAAGAGGCCTGGGCCCAGCGCTACAGAATAACGTGGATTTGCAACAAAGTTACAATAAGGTAACCCTCACCACTTTTGATGGTAGTGGAAAGATCAAAGCACAGGGCTTGATTCACAAGCTCAACACCTATCTTACCCTCAAACCCATGAGGGAGCAAAGAGCGTACACATTTGTTACATTACACTTGAGGGGTGGCTTATGATTGGTGGCACCATGGGTTGGTTACACAGGGTCATGAGCTTCTACGATCATACAGTGGATTTCAGCTGAGAGGTCGATTGCGAGGTTTAATCGCAAGGATGTGGAGAGTCAGACATAGGTGACTTACACACCTCTCGACAGAGTGGACACATTGATTCATACATCAACGAAATTTCAGCGGATAGCGATTATGTTCCGAGATGCCCGAGAAGAGGGTGGTGATGTTATTTATACAGGCCTTCATGACAGGATGAGAGGATTGGTCAAGGCTCTAAGCCTCAGGACATCGCATGATGCCATCCAGACGGCATTAGATTTGACACATCCCCCACTTCTATCAGCCCACTTTTGGGCCCAATAAGAAGTTTCCCACGAGCTCTAGGCCATTTCAGGTGCTCTACCGCTCCGCAAAAGAGTGCACCACCTCCTAAGGTGGATCAGAGACTCGTAATGAGTTAAGGAAGAAGCTTTGCTTTCACAGCAAAAGACATCGGGAGCTCGGACATCGTTGCCTTCGATAAAGGCAAGGTGCATCTCATACTGAGGTGATTTCGCATTTAGAAGGATGATCACTCGCTTTGATAAAAATGCAGAGGATGAGGGCAAAGTGACCATGATCCGCACAGGGGGAGCAGCCCCTGTATAGAGCTTCGCGAGAGCAGGCATCGATTCATCCGATGTTACTTATTGCTACACTCCTCTGGCTTCTAGGTACCATCCCTTTCCTACCAAGGAGTGCTTAAGGGGCAAAGCAGATTGTTTGTCCTGGCTGATAGGGAGTTACGCACAACTTCATCGATGAGGGGTCAGTGGCTTATGCGAGGATTACACGTTGAGGAATTTGAGGGGTTTAGTGTACGAGCAGATGGATTTACTATTACTGCAGCACTAAGAGGATTCCACGGCTTAAGTATTCGGATGGGGGACTACACATCGACATGACTTCTATGTTATTGGACTTGGTGAGATTGATACACAGATTGGGTATTCGGTGGTTACAATCGGCTGCGGATATGTGCCGTGGATTTCCTGGGAGGATGGAGTCGGAGTTTATGGTGGATAAGAAGATTGCGGTTTGAGCCGGGCTTTTCCCGACGGTGGCCTAAGTTGTTTCAAGACGCAAGATGGAGTCTATAGCCAAACATGGAGAGGTCGCATGGGCAGCCCAAGTGTTTCATTTCATCCAAATCTTCTTGAGACCGAATGACAGGAATGTTTACATTGACATCCACCCATACTTGGATAAGCACGGCCCAAGAGGTTTGTGACATTCCTCCGGTAGACCACCAAATAGAGGGTTTGAGCATGTTATAGAGCTTGAGGAGGGTGCTAAACCCATGACTACACCCCTTATCGCCATCCTAAGACATACAAGGATGAGATAGAGGCCATTAAGAGAGCTCTTAGGAGATGGGACACATCCGTCCTAGTTCACAGTCCCTTTATGCTTCTTCATTGTTTTGGTGAAGAAGAAGGATGTGGACCATGAGGATGTGCATTGACTATCGTATATGCACCGAACAAGAAAACCATCAAGAACAGTATCCCATTCCTCGTATTTGATGAGTCAAGTTAGATGAGCCTGCGATGGATCTATTTACTTTTCAAGATCGATCTTCGATCATGCCACCACCGATTCAGCGTTCGTGGATGAGGACATTCACAAGATAGCCTTAAGGTGTCACTACGGCACTATGAGTTCTTGGTGATGCCATTTGGACTCACTAATGCCCTCGCTTTACATTTCAGCGATCATGTATGAACCATCTCTTGGCAACGGGCCGGTGAGGCGGCTTGTGTTGGTATTTTTTTGATGATATTCTAATTTATAGCGGGACATGGGATGATCATTTGAAAGCATCTTGATGAGGTATCTTAAGATAATGGAGACTCACTTTATTTGCTAAGATGTCCAAGTGTAAATGTGGATTTGGACTTCTGGAGATATCATTGTATTCTTGGGCATGTCATTGGGGCCAATGGGGTCAAGGTCCATCGAGAGAAGATACAGCAATGCAGATTGGCCACCACCCAGAATATCTCCGACTTCATGAGGATTCTGGGGTTATGTGGTTTACTTACAGGAGGTTTGTGAAGGGTTATTCTCAAATTGGTACTCCATTGACAAATCTTACACAAAAGGGTGCATTCATTGGTTAGATGAGGCACCTGGTGGTATTTGAGAGGCTCGAGGTAATTATGAGCACACTGTCCCGGGCTTTGCTCTTCCAGTATTTCTCCTGGCCCTTCATTTTAGAGTGTGATGCTTGGGATCGGGGATCAAAAGGGTGCGTTCCTTATGCAGGATCGCCATCCTATCGCCTTCGAGAGCCAAGTTGAGAGGTAATGAGAGATTGTATTCCACTCCACGATAAGGAGATGCTTGCCATTATGCATGCTTGGGCAAAGTTTAGATCTTGATGTTTCGTGGGTGGAAAATTTGTGGTGAGAACAGACCACAAATGGCGGTTTGAAATATTTCGTGGAAGAAAAAGAACTCAATGAGAGGCAACAAAAATGGGTCAACGAGATCTGGGTATATGATATTTGACATTTAGTATGCTCGAAGGATCGAAGAATGTAGTGGCGATGCACTTTCTAGAAACCCCATCTCGCGCTCCCTATGTTCTTTGAGCGAGATTTCAGCAGATTGAAATCTCTTAAATCAAGCAGTTGAGTATTCCAAAAACACTGGGCATGTGACATTCTGGATGGAAAAATTCAGGGATGGCTATCGGTATAAGGTAATAGCTGATTTGATTTTGTATAAGTAAGGGCACTTACCTAGTTCTCGAATACGAGCTTAAAGAAAAGATTATGCATGTTTTCCATGATGCACCACTTTACGTGACATCCAGGGTGTATTTTAAAACATACTGCTGATTAGAGAGAGATTCTCTGGGAAGGGTCTCAAGGATGATGTCTGCGCCTTGTTCATGAGTGTATGACTTGTCGGTACCTTAACAGAAGGTCGAGCATACTTTCCTGCAGCGGGTTTTACTACAGCCATTACCTGATTCCAGGAGCGAAAGTATGGAAAAGTATTTCGATGGATTTTACACAGGTCTTCCTATGGTGCAGAGGAATGATCGCATTTATGCAAAAGAGTTGATCAATTGACAAAATATGCACACTTTTTCGTTGTCCTTACCAGGCTTTAAGGCACCTCATGTGGCTGATTTGTTCTTTCGTCGATATCTCAGCACTTGCACTTAGAAGAACATAGTTGACTACGATATAGCGGAGGTTTATGAGCATATTTTGGCAAGAGCTTTTCCCATTTGGTTCACCTTGAGTTGACTCCACAGCACTAGTTATCACCCTCAGACGGATGGGCGGGAATCAAAGAATTGTGAACAAATGAATGAAAGGAGTTATCTTAAGTAACTATGTTGCGAGGCGGAAGGCATGGGTAAAGGATTCTTATATTTATGTGAGTGTGTATAACATAAGCAATA